>CAJHZI010000221.1:0-22500 GCA_905160935.1 Enchytraeus crypticus | reverse complement strand
AGTCTCAGAAGCGCTCTGGGACGTCTAAGGTTGCAACCGATGTGATCTAAGATCGGACTGTCACCCTGTATTCAGATAACCACTCAGCTCACGTTACAGCAATATCTAGGTTACTCACCTCCAGCTACCGATTATAAAATTAGGGTTAACAGCCTAAGATACAAAAACCAGAAAATCAGTCCCAAGATAAAGGAAATTAAAGAACAGAAGGTTTTCGTGCTGGTAAGTTTAGGTAAGCATGCTACCAAATCGGCCATCCAACGAGTACAAAATGACGAGATATTCTCTATTCTCACTCTAACACTCAGAAGTTTAATGTTTAATGTTTAATAGAGTATATCATGCTAAGGCATCTCTATAGAGTCTATACTTTACAACAGTTACAGTAAAACATGCAATATACAATAAAATGCACACAGTAAAAATCAAAAAGTGCCCACCAGGAGTTCATTGAGATGAAGCAGCCGAAGAACTGCTGAGCCACTCCCAGAGCCAGGAGTCTACGAGTGGCCGGAGTCTGATCTATGATACCCCTAGGGTGCAGTAGGGCCGTGCTGGGCAAGATACAAATGCAATACAATACTAAATAATACAATACAATATAAAACAACTTCAGCATGCAGTAGAGCAGTGCGGGGCAAAATACAAATACAATCATCATTATCATCTTCCCTTAAATCCCAGTTTAATCAGGGTCGGGATACGACCGTTTATTCATTCGTTTTAAGTTTTTGTAGCAATTTCTGGAGTCTAGGTGCTCAACAACCAAATGACCTTTCTGACCTTGGCTTGGATCTTGTTTTTAAGTCACCTTCTATGACACTGCATATTTACACGATTGGTCTATTCTTCAAGCAACCCGGACACAACACGGGGAAAAGAAACAATACAAACACAAATGAATAAATAAGAAATAATATTATTTATTATTCATTTAATTATCATACTGATGGTAGTAGTGTAATCAATTCGCTCCTAGCGAACATTGTAACAATGACGAAAAATTTGAATAAAAATGAATACTTTGCAATTGATACAAAGATACCATTTTCTAAATCTTTTAAAGCGAATGAAACTGTTTTCCAACCCAGTGACGAGTGGAGAAAGTCTATTCGGATCCCGACCCTAGCTAAACTGGGATATTCAAAAGAAGATGATGATGATACATCAAAGATGCCAAAAAGCTGCCGTAAATTGTATTTATATTATATACAAAAGTGCCTACGATTAAGAAAATGTTACCACACAAACCTGCAGTGGCTCATGGCAAATCAGGGACAATCTCAATTAGAGATTAACTGATGGATAAACATGGTCAGTGATATAATCAAGAAAAGAAGAATGAAATGGGCTGGATAGGTTATGCGCATGAAAGATAACAGAAATCTCTAAAGATATTTAACTATAAAGCAGACGGTAAGAAAATAGTGGGAAGACCTAAAAGAAGAAGGAAGGACTGCCTCGAAGAAGACTTTAAGGCTTCTGGAGTTAGCATTTATGGAAGAACAGAAGGAAGAACAAGAATGAACATCGAGGAAATGGCAAAGAATAGAGTTTTGTGGAGGAACATTATAGAGTAATAATTGGCTGGAACCAGCCCCAGGATGATCGCATGACATGACATGATAACGGAAAAACAAGATTGCCGGAGTTGGTAGAGCGCTAACAACCTGCAGATGCTCATGGTGGCGTAGGATGAGATATCCTGATAGGACATGTCGACGAACACTTGTTTGTAGCACGAGTACGGGTATCTCACTGACAGCAGCTCCTCGTAAAACTCAAATACCTGACAATAATAATAATAAGCCTGACAATAATAATAATAATAGTAATCATAATAATAATCATCATCATCTTAATAATAATAGTAATAATAATAATAATAATATTAATAGTAATATTTTTAAAGCGCTGCTCTCTGCTAAATGCCACAGTAGCGCTGAAGACAGTGAAGGTCCAGTAGTTGACCTTCAAGTAGGTCAAGACTTTTCAAGTCTGGAGTATGAGCGACCAATTGGACTCAAACACACAAAAACCATCACCACGTGGCTACAAGCCTCTACACTCTCATATCTGCATCAATTGCCTCATACGAATACGTGCAATTGTCGGTAGGTTCAATTCTCAATCCATTTTGAAGGAATTAGACACCACAACGATAATATAATACAAATAGAAACAATCTGAAAGCCGTTCAAACTTTCTACAGTGTATAACTACAGTGCCTTAATATATTAAGTACTTGTCACGTGTCATCCTGCGGCTGGTTCCAATCAAAGATTTCTCTATGATGTTCCTCCACAAACTCTATTCTTTACCATTTCCAAGATGTCCATTCTTCTTCTTCTTCTACAATTTCAATTGTCGCCTAATTTAAAGTTAAGTTGCATGTGATGGGGGACGTCCCTGACAGCATCCTTGTATGAGGAACGAACGATAAACCATTATTATTACTGGCTGGAGCCAATGGCGAAGTCCATAAGATACTCGACCGCGGATCAGTATATGCGGGGTTCAAATCTTGGGCTCGCCCGTCACTGACATCGCTTTCGAGTGAGGAAACTGACATTAATCTTACCTTTACCAGCTTATTATTAGTAAAGTAGAAGACCTATCTTCTCACCTCGTGCAGTCTGTTGGTGGTATGCTTGAGTATGGGCAGGAGGTTGGGCAGACAGAAGTGTGTGACCTCATGCATGTGTGGGTCAACCAGCACCTCAAACGGGCTGAAACATAACATAATGTAACATAACATTACCTAGTATAACACAATGTTATGTAACATAATGTAATGTAACGTAACCTAACATAACACATGGGAATGTAACACAACAGAACATAGCCTAACATAACTTAACATAACATAACATTGCCTAATATAACACAATGTAAAGTAACACAAACGAACATAGCATAATATAACATAGCATAACATAACTTTACCTAATATAACACAATGTAATGTAACATAACAGAACATAGCTTAACGTTACCTAATATAACACAATATAATGTAACATAACATAACATACTATAACATATCGAAACCTAACATAAAGTAACTTTACCTAACATAACCTAACATAACCACCTTGGAAGACTGAGTGTTGGCCGCTTTGAATGAAAAAATCCCAGGGTGCTGGAGGTTGTCATTAAATCGGCGCTGGCTGCAATTGATGCGCCATGAAAAGGTAACGATTACTAATAACCATGGAGAGGAAGGAGGAAATGGGTTTTAATTACAAGCATCTGTGCTTCCTGACCCAGTGTGCAGTGTGTGAGTGTGTTATGTTACTATAACATACCGTAACATAAAATAACACTACTGGGTCAACGTAACATAACGTAACATAACAATACTGGGTTAGGAAGAACTACTGCTTGTTGAATACCCAAAAGAAACAATCTGCGGACAATTCTAATAACAATAATATAAACACCAATTCTATATTTCCATTATTTTAAGCTAATAGCCGCAATTACTCGTGTTGTATACGAGACGTTGCAGAATAGACCAACCGTGGATTGCACATACCGCAAAAGGCGACAAAGCACTAAGATTCAAACCAACGTCAGCAAGATATTCGGTTGGTGAGCGCCTAAATTCCATAAACTGCTACAAAAAGTTAAACAAATGGAAAAGTCTCAGTTAGGGGATTGGCTGGTGGTGTGGTGTGGCACAAACAGGATTGAGACAATCTATTTGTATCCCGACCCTGATTAAACTGGGATTCAAGGGAAGATGATGATGATATTATTAATCTTCCAACGTCAGAAATGGTATTCGGTTGGTTAACGCCTAGGCTCCAGAAATTGTTACAAAATTTTATAATCCCGACGTTAAGTAAACTGGGATTCAAGGAAAGAAGATGATGATGACGATTATATTACTAATCTACTGTTATGCTGACTACTAACCCCACAGCTAGTGCAATGTTTGGGGCGGCAGTGGGCGTGGAGAGGTAATAGTGGTAGGTCTTCTTGCGTAGATCAGGCGTGTACACGGTCTCAATGAGATCTCCACACGACACAGCGGTCATGTACATGCTGACTGTGAACTCCAGCTTCCATGTACACAGCTCTGAGTAGCTGTCAATGCACGGGAACCACAGCCTGCCATACAACCAATCACAGTTCAGCGTCGGACTTTACAACCAATCACAATTCAACGTCTGTATTTACAACCAATCACAGTTCAACGTCTTTCTGTACAACCAATCACAGTTCAATGTCAGTCTTTACAACCAATCACAATTCAAAGTCTGTCTTTACAACCAATCACAATTCAACGTCAGTCTTTACAACCAATCACAACTCAAAGTCTGTCTTTACAACTAATCACAATTAGTATTGATTGCTGCTGTACGAATATTAATTAAATGATTACTGTCAGTAGAGCTAACACGCTTGCCACCAGAGCAAGTGTTTTTTCATTAGTTCAAAACTGTGTAACAATAAATAACAACAAACCTTAAAGTTAATTACTTATACAGACTCAATTGTTGCACCAAGATAAAAAAACAGACTTTCACTTTAAACCTAATTATTTACATTATATGTGCTTACCTTAAAATGTGCTTTTCTTTGATTCATCAAGTAAATATATTAATTGATTAATAACTAAATTTTATTAATAACACATAAAATAATAAATTTACTGATTACTTATTATCAATCCTCGATACAAGCCCACATTCATAAGGAGTGGTAAACACGCTCCAAAAAGTGTCAAATATAGTGCATACATGTATATTTATAAACTAATAACAAATGGAATAGAGTTTGATAGGCTCGGGGACAGAGAGGAGTGGATAAGGTCCATTCATATCACGACCCTAATTAAACTGGGATTTTAGGGAAGAAGTTAATGATAAGGTCAGTTTCCTCACTCGAAAGTGTTGCCAGTGAAGGGCAAGTCCAGGATTTGAATCACATAAACATCGATCCGCAGTCGAGTATCTTACCCAAGTCTTCACTGGCTCGAGCCAAGATTGATAAGATACGAACATATGATGAAATAGAACATACAAAAATAACTACAATACATACGTGAAAATTATAGTATAGCAATTCAAATACTAAATACGAGCCAGATGATAAGATATATAAAACACTATGATGATGATGATGATATATAAAATACTAAAAATTAAGTGACTGATAAATTCATTGATTGATCGATTGATTGATTGATAGAATGATTGATAGACAATAGACCTCGATGAGTTTTCATGCCCATAGGTAAACAGATGGGCTCCACTGTCCAACAGTGTCCCGTCCATATCAGGCACAACAAACTTGATTCCACCTTTAGGATTCTCCAGCGAGAACTCTATACAAATCCTGAACGATCTCATCTCTACAAACATCAATCCACTAAATCAATCAATGAATCAATGTTGATCTCTTAGAGAAAAATTAATCGAACAACAAGAAAATCCCTACAAGTATTAATTCCTCGACACATCAATGATGAGTCATGAAACCACTGAAATAACCGAAAGTAATAATTGCTGCATGAAGCCTATATCCATTTCACCTCAAAAACATATCAGTAATGGCTGAGCCCAGTGTCTGAACCCTGCCTATACCGATCTGCAGATAAATACTTAGCTTAGATAAACGATAAATTTCACCATAAATTTCTCAAATATTGACCTCCTATATTTCTTCAAATACTGTAGAAATGACTACCATATTAATGAAAACTACATTTCAATCCCCCTGTAACATCTGACGAACGACGACAACAGAAATAAGAAGAGACAAGCGAAACTTAAAATAAGACAACTGAAATAAGAAATGTAAACCTTGTAAAAGAATATAAACGAGCAAACCTTGCACGATGGGGAGGACCTCAGAGGGGAGCTTGATCGTCAGCTCTCCCTCGCAACCATCTGGATCCCCCGCAGCTACAGCATTGTAGTGGTATGTCTCAAAGTAGTCGAGGTTACGTCTGAGAAAATATTACACATAATTATATATATATATATATATATATATATATATATATATAATATAGACTTTCAGAGTGCAATTAATTTTTTTATTCCTCTGTCTCTCTATATTCTCTCTCACACTCTCGCAGTCTTATTAGAAGGTTAATGGTATAAATACAACTTTCATATCATCCACGAAACAATCGCGCAATCCGTCAACTGAACAGGCACTGCAATACAGTGAAATGTTTCAAAATAGTTGAGGTTACGATGATGAAAAATAAATATATAATTTTTTTGGTTGATTAAATTTTTTATACTAGTTAGCATACTGAAATATACCAAACTTTTGGCATTTCTAAGTAAATACTGCTTAACCTATACTATATACATGTATATACTATATGTAACTATTTTGGTCTTCAAGTTTATATACAAACTGTCGTTTAAATACAGTATGTCGTTGAACTAAACGGATGCTAGGCTGTGCTTATTTTGGTTTTCAAGTTTAAAAACAAAATAAATAGGAAATAAAAGATTAATTTATTCTAAAGAATGGCTACTATGTTTAATCAAGAATCTCTCTTCTCCTCAGTGCACTGCCAAGTGGCAGGTTCAAGGTACATATTCATACTCAAATTCTGCTTTCTCACTCCATAAGAGCACTCCTTAGATCAACAAGCTAATCCCTTCACAAAGTCTATGCATTATCCATACCGTATGTAGCCTATAGCTTGGGAAAAGTATGGCTTAATTGCTTATTTAATTTACTCCAAACAATAGGTATTTAGTATGGCTACTCACTGTTTAGACTTGCTGTGACAGATAACCAGGCTGGGATCACTGTACGTAAATGTTGCGTCTATGTTGTCATTGACGGCCACACGAAATATCTCTGATTACATTGCCGTTAAAGTAATACACTTTGCGTAATAAAATAATTATTTAAAAGCTATAGCTAATATTAATGTCAGTTTCTGCAGTCAAAAACGATGTCAGTGACATTATGTGATGTTATTGTTTCACATTAAGAAATACATGGCGGTATTTAAGAGCTCATTTAGAATGTAATGGCAGTGCTGAAAGGGTTAACCAAACAAAATGATTTTGGTTAGAGTTTCACAATATAAAACTATTAGGAATATTATAACTGTCAGAAATTCTCTAGAATTTATATACATTACGACAAAAATTATCTCCTAAATGGTGTTAATTAGGTGAACGGGAGGCTTGTTGGTAAGTTGTTCGACAGTGGATCAGAACAGCAGCTGCAAGGGTCAAATCCAGTCGGATTTGGAAGTTAAATACAAGAGGCCAGATCTAAAGGAAAGTGGCTGAAAATAAAAAAACTAAATAAATCATTAATAGTTGACACTAAAGGATACGACACTGCTTGCTGTTGATCTTTACTTTTCTCAGTCCAGGATTCTGAGGATATATCAACATCTCCACGTAGCCCTAAACAGAAAATAGACAACAGTTGTCACTTTGAGGTAACGAGCAAGAAGGCATCGCTGATCTGCCAAAGACCAATTGATTTTAATGTAAAGGCACGATGGAGTTATGCTATACTATGAGCTGCAAGGAATTTGCATCTTTCTCTGACATGTTTTGACTGATTTTCTGGATTTTGGAATTTGCACAATTTTTGGACCTTCTTTTTGTTTGCTCACTGGCTTGATTTTGTCTAAAATAGTGCTCGATGTTGTCATTGAAGACTGTAGCACTCTAATTGTTGTTATTATTATTATGTTGCTCCTAAGCTTGAATTTGATTCAATAGTGCTCGATGTTGTCAATGCCGACAACAGCGCCACAACGTTGTTGTTATTGTTTCACACTATAAAATGGTGCTATTATGAGTCTGTCAGAAATTCTCTAATATTTGTATACATTATAACAAAAAGTATCTCGTAAATGACGGTGGTTTGTTGGCAAGTTCTTCAGCAGCGGTTTAGTAGGCGCAGGGTTCAACTCCACTGCTCTCTTCGTCATTGACAGACTATCGAGCAGAAAACTGACATTAAACTTGGCTATAAATATTTACAAAACTTAATAAGTGAAACTTTATAAATCTTTATAAATGGCTGTCTAGTGCCAGCGTTCAGCACAAACTTTACCATCCCTTCATGCTTTAGTCGCCTTCTATGGCACATTCAGTCACAGGTTGGTCTATTCTTCAAACAAACCGGAAAAACACGGGGAAGTATAAGAAATCTAACATTCTTAATAAATACTGGCATGAGACATCTCTCATGCCAGTATTTATTAAGAATGTTAGATTTACAACTTTAGCTTAACTCACCACTATAGATTCTGTCTCAAAGTTGATGCCAGTTATACATAGAGTTTGATGAGCTGCAATAACAAGAAGCAGCAATAGTAACCATCAAAAATAGCAATATTTATTAATCAATCAATCACTAAATATATATTTAAAAAATAAAAAGTATGAAATTTATAAGAACATTGGACGTGTAATGACTGAGAAACTTTAAATTAGGAAGAAATAAGCAATATTTCCATATAAATAAATTTCATTAAAAAAAGGCACCAGTTTCATATTGCCAATGGATGGTGGTCTAATGGTCCATTAGAAGACTATGGTATGAAGACAGACCTTAGGTTTATAGCTTTAGCTTTAGAAATATAATGTATGAAGCAATCCACTGAATCAGACTATCAATAACAAAAAGCCTATCCGCAAAAAATAAACAACAGAAAGTAAGACTATAAAACTTTTGATCAAATGCCACTTAAAGCAGTGGTTGAAGTAAAGGGGAACACAGGTGAACTAAATGCCCCTAACTCGCAATTTTTCTGAGATGCGTTCCCCCTGCCAGGGGCCCTACTAGATACTAGAAGGCCTATAAATACATTACAAAGGGGGCCCTACATATTCTGACCATTCCCCTAGCTTTCAATTCCCACTTTAACCACAGCTTAGAAGGGAAACATTGATAAATAAAATAATAATAAAAATATATCAATAAATAAATCAATAAATATTTAAAGTATATACCAAGATGATAGGGTCGACCCAACTCCACATGTCTCCCTCCGTCCGCAGATCCTCCGAGACCTCCGTCCTTATCCTTACGCATTCTCCTCACGCAATCGCTACGTTTAAATCTCAGTCGTAAAGTAGTAAAGGATACTCGTTACATCAATCTAGACCTATCTCCTCACAGAATCGCTAACTTTAAATCTTAATAGTAAAATATACTCATACGTCAATCTAGAGCTAATTAATTTATATCCTAAATCACTGCAGCATGAACATTTATACAACTGTTACAGCAGGGTTGGGTGTTTGCCATGGCAAAAACCCTTTTTGCCAGGACATTGGCAAAAACTGGTAAAAACCATGTCCAAAACTGGCAAAAACCATCTAAAACACCAAGACTGGAATAGAAATATTTTATGCTTGTAAATGTATTATTATATCGTTTACAACATAAACTTTATAAGTTAAATTTGATGTTACAAATGTTAACAAAGAATTTAATATCAATTTGCCATTCACATTAAATTTTTTAAAAACTAATTCTTTAGAACTTGCTTCAAAGTATTGAAATTCTAGGTTACCGTAACTTAACTAGCTTGTTAACACAAAATTACTGCTAATTATATTAATTATAGAACAGCTTAGGCTCTTAACAGATTTTTTTGTGTATTTCTTTGATTTCTATCTGTTATTTTATTATATTTTTATTAGTCTCTGTTGAATAATTAATTACTCGATGTGGTTGCAAACTCTCTGTATTCAAAAGTGAAAACCATTCATGACAAGTATCTGCTAAACTCGCTTTGTTGCGAATGGTCGAAGCCTTGATATCAAGTCCTTAGTTTGTCAGTAAAGGTTGAAATCATTGACTAGGTGACAAATTCTTGATTCAATTTCTTGTTCATGCTCTTCTGCAATACTGATATAAGCTTGTAGATTGCGAAGAAATGTATCAATACATGTCAGCTGGCTATTCCACCTGGTGTCACCAGGTAGCTGAGGCTTCACCGAAAGTGGATACTCTGTCAGCCATGCACCAGGGGCATGATGGTTCTTGAAATTTTTTTGCATTTCAATGATCGGCTTCAATATAGCAGCTGGTGTTGAGTATATGTTCAAGCAAATTCAGTGTATGTGCCGTACAGCCATACACAATTAATCCCTGATCTTCCTCCTTTAAAAGTCGTCTCATTTTAACCATATTCTTAGCATAATTTGTCACTGTGTGGTACTCTTTGTAATCTAGTTTTTAAAGTTTATAACCTTATGCCTCAGGGATTTACTTTTGTTAAAGGGTTTACAAGTTTTTTAACATGTGCTGGCAGAAACTTGATAACTCTGTGTGTGACCAATTAATGGGACTGCAATATAATGTAGTTGTTACTAGTTTTTATGCTTTAGACAAGAAAGACTTTTGCCGGGACGGTTTTTGCCATGGAAAAAACCAGTTTTTTCCACTTCGTGGCAAAAACTTGCCAACCCTGTGTTACAGTGTTAAAGCCATCAATAACAACATCGTCGTCATAAGCCCGTGAATCCCAGTTTAGCTAGGGTTGACAGAATACACCTAAACTCTTAAATTTGTTTTAGAAAATTTTGCAATAATTTCTGAAACCTAGGCACTCACCAATCTAAAGACCTTTCTGAAGGGTTTGGATAATAGTATTGTGTCCCTTTTTACGACACATGAAGTCTACAGTTAGTCTATATTTCAGCAACCGGGACACATCAAGGGTTATTTAAGAAACTGCAAGTTTAAAAGCATTCAAGAATTTGCATTTTTATACAGAACGTCAGATTTAATGGTAAACTCAATTGTGGGTGATCCAGTTTTTTTAAACCATTCTTTACAGTAATAGTGTGTAACTGACTTTCCATTCAAATATGGAGAAATACATCCTGTCTACAAATGCTTATTTTATACTACTAGGGAGGAAAACACCACCAAAAATCAAAGTTTCTATCAGTAATTTCATCTAGGAAAATAACGATTAAACACACGATCGCCACATCATTATTTACAACCAGTAAGCGATAACTATACAGTCGCTAATACTACCTAATATCTAATGTCATAGCACTTTTAATAGTTAATAAGGGCAAGAATCTGCGACAAGACATCTATTTTTGCACTCAATTAACTGCTAAGCCTGCTAAGTCTACTATGATCAATAATGCATATTATAATCACGAAAAATAGTCATGCCTGCTTGTAATCAGTGCACTTAAATACCTAAGCCAATACGGTGTCCTGCTAATTATATATAAAAGCATAATAGTATAAAAACATACTAATATTGCATATGACAATACAATAAGCAATTTTATTCTTTATTAAGCAAACAACGAATGTTTACAAATAAATAGCACTCTTATTGAAGTTCTCAGTGAAGTTCAGTTCTTTCTTTCAGATAATATATACAACGAAAGTGTCGCAGTCGTCCATGACAAAGTCTAGCACTATTACGACAAATCCAAGCTGGTGAGAAAAAATGGGGCCAAAATGGAGCAAATTCCAAATTCAACAAAGCCAGTCCAAGGATAAAAGGAATTAAAGAAAAGTAGGCGGCGATGGGCTTCTAGCTTTACGAAGCTATTTTGTATTGATACTCTCTTTCATCTTTAACCTGTGCAAAGACTTTAAATATGTGTAAAATGTGAGTACTTAGAACTACAAAAAAACTCGCGCAAGAGAATTGTGAAAAAAACTCAAACGGATTGTGATAGCCAAAAAAATTAAAAACAAGAAATTGCAGTAGAGTAGGCCAACCTGGATTGCACAAGGTCATAGCTGCACCAATTATAGCAGCGGCTTCACATTACAAATACGGACGTATTCGACAAAGATCGTGGTTAAGGAAAAATAGGTCGTTGTAACATGTAATGTATTGTGTAACTTGTTTTAATTTTGCTTGAAATTTTAAGCATTTTTCATTGTTTAGAGTTTAAGTTTTTAGTATGCATAAATTTTGTTTTAAATTATAAGTACAGTATCGAACTTTAGTGAGACAAATCCAAGCCGGTTAGCAAAAAGAAGGTCTAAAACGATGCAAAATCAACAATAATAATAATAATTCGCGTGCTACTGTCACCCATGAAAACATCGAGCACTATTGTATGGACTATGGACTATGGACCAATTATCTGGATTTTGGAATTTGCAGCGTTTGTGGACCTTCTTTTTGCTTGCCGTCTTGATTTTGTCTCAATAGTGCTCGATGTTGTCATTGATGACAGTAGCACTCTAATTGTTGTTGTTGTTATTATTCAGACAAAGCCAGGCCGGTAAGCAACAAGAAGGTCCAAAACGGTGCAAATTCAAAAGTCCAGAAAACCATTCTAAAGAGAATGCTAGCCCGGCGATGGGTTAATTTGATATGTCATCCTTTCTTATTTTTTGCAAAATTAGACACAACAAGAATTCGCCTGTTGGAGTCGAAAGAATAGTATGCTGGCAATTAATTAAGTACTGCATTCTACATTTCAATATTATTCAATTAAATTGCGTTTAAAATGCAATATTGTCAATTGTTCACTTGGATTTCGTATAGGCTACATTTTAATCCTGCTCATTATAACTTCGTATACATGTATGTTTCGTATAGTTACTGTTCGTTTAGATTTCATTCAGATTTTAAATTTTAGTTAGTATACATTGCAATATTGTGCCTGTTGATCGATCGATTTAGACAGAGTCGCCGTCTTTGTCAGAAATGTTTAAATGAATTTGACGACCTGTCACTGAGCGTGATTTAGATGAGGCATTGTCCAAATGCGCGCTGTATTGACTTCTAGACCTGACCGAATGATGACTGTATTGACTTCCAGACCTGACTAAATGATGACTGTATTGACTTCTAGACCTGACTGAATTATGACCGTATTGACTTCCAGACTTGACTAAATGATGACCGTGTTAAGACTGGAGCAAGTAATTAAGCTCCTACTGTTTGGAACTCTCTGCCTCCTGATCTCCGTTCATGTTCTATTACTTCTGTTTTCCGCTGTAGGTTGTAAATACATCTCTTCCCACCATAGACTTATTTCATCTTGCCTGTTTCTTTGATCACCAGACCGGCACTGTTTAGAATCTCTTTCTTTCTCTTCAGCACATAGTTTAAGAACGTTTGGGGTGAATCGATTTGTAGTGACATGTGATGAGGGGACGTCCATGACATAATCCTTGCATGAGGAAACGTACTTTAAACCTTTATTATTAGTCGTAGTAGTATTATTATTACGTGCTAAATGCTTAGCGCATAGATTGCAGCCGGTGCGGATTTAAGAATAATCATCTGGGTATTTTGTCGTTCAAAGCTGCCAACAATCGGTCTTCAAAAGTGGTCACCCGTTAAGTGAACATAGCTTAACTTAGATCAATTGACGAGCAGCTAAACTGATTGCGCCAAGTCCCAGTGGTATCTGGGTTCAAGTCACAGGTCATGCAACAATAATTAGACATCTAACGGGATCTGAGGAAGGTTAATCATGTATCGGAGTTAGCAGTCAAACGGCGTTGATAGTCAAGTATATAGATACGGAATTCTAAAATGAAAAGGTACCCATTTGGTGCCCGAATGGATAGCAAACCTGCATTATAATTAAAGGCTTAAGATCATCGTTTCGAATCCTAGTCAGACCTTATCTAAAATCATTGTGGACTTGTTAAACTAAACTTCATGGGCTATTTTTATAGACAAAAGCTACTTGTAAAGCAAAAACTCCAAGACCGCTATCACCAGCTACGGTCGTCATTGCTATTGAAATGTTAACTACCGGCTCTATTTGATACACCGTCGATCTCTTCCGCTATTGAAAAAATATTTTATTCATTTCAACAACTCGTCATTAGTGTGCTAAATATCAGCAGGAAATAAACAGGATGACATTGATCGAGTTGACGTTACAATACGAATTTATGCCACGAACCTTTGAGAAAAGGAAATCCACTTGATATCGATTAGCATCGCACTGCAGTGGTACAATTCGCTGATTAACATAACAACTAAAAGCAAAATCCTGTTGTTCGTGTAAAGATGCGAGCTAGATGTTTCAAATTGACGTTAATTAATTCACCACGGACAATGGCCTGCATTAGACAACAGCATAATGACAGAAACGTCAAAATGGCGATATTCTATAGGAACAAGTGAGCAACTGTTACACGGCTAGAGTGACAGGCGAACAATTTTATTCTTTTTTCATTAGACACATCCTCGTCTTCTTCCGTCTATTACTAATAGACTGCACAGTTATAGATCTCGCTTTCTTTTCAATCTATGTATGTATTTGCCAGTAGCCTAGCTCAGCCTACGTTGTGGTGATTTTTAACTGCTTAAGATGCATGTTCTGCTCGAGACATCCCTGCCATCAAAAAAGTTTAATAAAGTAAAATAAAAGGTAAAAGTATAATAAAAGAAAGTTATTTTACTTCTGATTTGCACTATAAGTTTAAAGTAATCTTATAATTTTCCAATTGCATTATTGGATCTTTTCGTATGTCGACCCTGGTTAAACTGTAATTTAAGGGAAGATGACGATGATTATTGAGATAACCAGCTACATGATTTGGTAGCCTCTAGCTATTTCAGATCAAAATCAAATACATGGAACTGCAAGTAGGCCCATTGATAGAATAGACATTTTATTAATCATATGCTGCTTGTGATTGTGACTGAAATGTTTATTCTAATATGAATTCATTTTGAAAGTCTCAATAGCGCAATGGTTAAGGGTGTAGATAACGTCGTGAAGTTTTAAATGACAGAACCTGAGGTGAATTGAACTCTCGTGGGTTCGAATCCCAGCCGCGCTGATCTGAGAGTAAAATCTCGGACATTCACTGGACTGGTTACACGGAAAATGATCTAAATTGCCTAATGGATATAACATGTGGTATTAAAAGTGATAGATATCAACATAGTTGATCATTTCACTATAATGTGTGTTATTATTATTATTATTCATGGGTAATTTTGGACTACAATTAACTAATATGTAATATTATTGTGGCGTGTGATTATGAAATAAAATAAACTCTCTGTCTTTGTGTGTTTAACTATTCTCTTTTCTATTATTCAAACTTAACTCTGTTTTAACTTATTTTGATCAATTTCAACCCAGCTCTAATTTTATTTCTAATTGTTGTTAAAAACTTTATTAAATTGGAGAGCATAATGAACAATAGCGTTATTAGCATTTTATTGCCTCCTTTAATTAGACCTAATTAATTAACTATTTAGATTTACCGATTGACTCAAAGACTGCAATGAATTGGAAGCAATGCCAAGTCAAGGAAAAAGGAAAAGAGGAAGACCTAGAAGTATTTGGTTCAACACGATCTACAAAGAGTTGAAAACTTTCAACATTTCATGGGACGATGCTGTGAGGGTTACTAAAAACAGAAAAGAGTGAAGAAATGTTGCCGCCCTATTTATCTTCAGAACGCAAGGAACTGAGGATGATGACGACGATTGACTAATTGGATCCCTTTAAAACATATCGCTTCCATTGTCTTTTAGAACAACCAATGAAAATTTGAATGATTTTCTTTTCTAGGCAACTGTAAATTCAATGTCTTTATTGAATCCAATCGACATAAACCAATTCATAAACAAACGAAGATTCAACATTTATTTTCTCACCTTCAGGTGAAGTTAGGGACGTCCCGCTTGGACTATGAAAGTGCTGAGTTACATAACATTATCTGAAAATTGAAATCATCGATTAGATCATATCCAATTTCTATATTAAATTCAATGCCTATAGTAAATACAATGCTTATATTAAATCAGGTCTGTATTAAATCATGTTTATATTAAATCAGGTCTATATTAATTAAAATGTCTATATTATAATAATATATAGATCTTCGGTTTAAACTAGGTAAAGGGTAGGCTTGAAACAATTTAAATCATAGAAGTAAATTTTATATCCATAACCATTTGATAATATAATAATATATTATATATATATATATTATATTATATTATTATTATATATTATATTATATTATATTATTATATATATATATTATATTATATTATATTATATTATATTATATTATATTATATTATATTATATTATATTATATTATATTATATTATATTATATTATATTATATTATATTATCCTATCTTATATTATATTATATTATATTATATTATCTTATCCTATCTTATATTATATTATCTTATCCTATCTTATATTATATTATATTATATTATATTATATTATATTATATTATATTATATTATATTATATTATAATATATTATAATATTGTTCCAATGTTTTTGTTAAATCGAAGAACTATGTGCTATATGCTAAATCTACTCTCTCATTATCTCAAGTGTTCTTCCAAGCGACAGGTCCAATGTATTTATTCTTGATTACAGTGAATCGTTCATAAAAATATAAAGTTCTGTATTTTTAGCACATTAATCCCTTTACAAAAGCTATGCCTTATTCACGCTTTAAAACAGTATGTAGTTTGGAAAAATATGGTCTCTGAGATGGTTTCTCTTTGCCTTCAACAGTTCCTGTTTAGTCGTCTTTTACGATACGTACAATTTATCGCGATGCATCTGTTTATTATTTGCCCGGGACACAACACGTCAAATTCAATGTCTTATTTAAATTTAAGATCTACATGTATATTAAATCCATGGTCTAAACATTTTATCCGGTATATAATTAACTTTTTCTCCTCCCAACGACTTTACATAGTTATCACTGAAACACCCTGAATCCAGAAGTTCTTCTGAGCAATTGTTAACATTTAATCGATTGACATTCGCACATCTTTCTCCAAGTCTCATCGACAAATTCCTCTTTTCCATGACTTCATTCCTCACATCGCTTTCAGTTTCTACAAAAGACAACTCGGCTCTTTGTAAGTTAATTGCAGCTGTACCTAGATTGGTCGACTCTTTCCTATCTAAGGAAGGCAGCGTAACCTGCAGTTCATTGTTCGAGAAGTTTTCTAAACACGGCGTGGGTGGGAGGGCTTTTATTGTATTCCTCGGGGAGATTAATTTTAAACGAAGCTGACTGCGAGGGAAGGTCGGCGGATTGTAGGTAGCAGGTGTCGCAGATAAATTAGACACTTTTTGCCATACACTTTTCTCATCCGTCTGAAAATCAGCAATTTTAGATTCACCTTGCATCATTCCGACATAATTTCGCCTTTTTCTGCTTCCGAACCGGTAATAAGCTTCGAATGCGTTGCGGGCATACAAATTTCGTGAGCTAATCAGGGGGCGTTTATTAGCACATCCGTGGATTGTGGAATTCCATTGAGTCAGATTTGAGTGTTGTTTTATTTGCTGATTCAAATCGTTTGAGATGCTGTTGGCGACATGATGCTGACTGAATTGTGGATCAAGTCCAAGTGTTAAGTGAGTTTTAATCTCTAAACTTTCCTTTTTTTCCTTGAAATCTATTTCAGAATTCTTCCCATCACGGTACATCGGGCTGACATCAGTAATTTGTTGATTAGCGATTGACGGGGAAATTTCAATCGGTGAGAGATGGTTTTGCTCATCATTTCTCAAATTTGACTTTTCAAAAGATTTTCCAAATTTTGCGATATCAAAGTGTCCCATTCTATTTCCATTACTTATCTCAAAAGAGTCTCCGCTGCATATAATATTAGCGATAGCTCTTGCTCGATTGATACATGATAGAAAATCGTTCTTGAAACAATTATGAAACGAGGCTATTGTTTCAACTTGTTTTGGAACAAGCAATCCCGATGGATTCGGTTGATTGTAAGGGGTTAGTCCGGATTTACTACTACAAATATAACCACTATAAAGGTTGTTTTGTCCGTCCATTACAGCTTCACGTCTACGACTCAGGGTTCCTCTGTGTGAATTCCTAGCTATCCCGTCGCTAATAGTTGTTTCTGGGGATGATGAGTCTAGAAAGGGAGCTCCACAATGTCGATCAGCATGTCTAAGGCATAAAATCTTCCTACGAAAGTTGCGTCCACAGACTACGCAACTATAACCAGTCACGTGATTTAAGGTCACGTGTTCTCGTAGCTCCGCCTTACTCTGAAAACTCCTCCCACAGCACGTCACAGTGACGTCATTCCATTTTTTGTGCATCGTCGTCACGTGACGCTTTAAATTGTTCTTCCGGTTGGAGGCATAACTGCAGAACGTGCAGTAGAATTTGAGAATTCTTCTTTCCCGAAAGTTCAAATCTCTGAATGACTTCATCGGTGAAGATGCTTCTACTCCTTCTTTTGCTACCACTACATTGTTTTTTAATTTGAATTTTTGATAAAGTTCGAGAACACTTTTCTTCAATATTGGGTTAATACTTTAATCTTTCGGTTCAGTATCCTATGATTGGCAAAATATCACGGTTTCAAATCGACTGTGCTCGAAGTTGTCATGGACAACAGTAGCAGTCTAATCGTATTGTTGTTGTTGTTGACTGTTACAATTTTGTAGAAAATCTGTAGAAATTATGTATAAAATAACAAATTGAGATCAATCTATGAATTTAGTGTACCGTATGAAACTTTGATGTAATGAGTAAAATTATCCATAAAAGAAAGTAATTATAGCCATGCAATTGATTAACAGAATGATTTTACTTAAGTTACGATTGTCGATGTAATGGTAATAATCAAAATTACTTAACGATATGATATTTAGGAAATTTTAATTTTATTTAATAGTAATTAGTCAAAAATAATAATTTAATTGTAATTGTACCTGTGTTGTAACCCGGTTGCTCTAGAATAGACCAACCGTGGACTGCATGTGCCATAAAAGGCAACAAAGCACTAAGCACCAAACCACACTAAGCACTAAACCACGCCTGTAGATAAAGCTGGTAAAGCCAATGTTATCGTCAGTTTCCTCACTTGAAAGCGATGTCAGTGACGGGCGAGCCCAGGATTTGAACCCCGTACATACTAATCCGCTGTCGAGTATCTTAGCGACTTCAGGCTAAGAAGTCGTAGCTAGTCGTATACACTAAGTTTAGGTCGTATACACTAAGAATTCTTTTGCTAGCAATGCTTGTAGCAGACTATTTAGTAACGCTACCAACTATGACAGAAAAGCGCAAGGAAGGTTTTCAGCCAATGGAATGTCTGCAGGATAGACGGACAGGTATCGTCATTGATTTCAATCGTGTGTCATTGTTTCACCAGGTTATACCTGGACAGGGGCGTAGCTTTGCATTAATTAATTGTCTCACTAGCGCAATGGTTAGAGGTGTAGATAACGTCATGAAGTTTTAAATGATAGATCCTGAGGTGAATTGAGCTCTCGTGAGTTCGAATCCCAGCCGCGCTGATCTGAGAGTAAAACCTCGGACATTCACAGGACTGATTATACGAAAAAAGGTCTAAATTGCCTAGCGATTTAAACATGTGGTATTAAAAGTGATAGATATACTGTAAACATATTTGATCATTTCAGTGTAATGCATGTTATTATTATTTGCATTGCTTTCCAGTAAAACAACGTAATCTCAACAGTGAAAATATGGTTGTGATTAAGCAGAAAAAATGCTGTTTAAATACCACACCAGGAACTTGTAAGGTAGTCTCTAAGATCGGTCACAGGTGCTGCTCAAATATTTTATAAATTTCGACCCAGAGGGGGCCATTGTTATATTAAGTATTGGGACGCCATTGTTATATTAAGCACTGAGAGAGGATTAAGTTTCAAGTGCCTCGGCATCAAGCGACCTGATTTCAAATCTCATGCGAGTAAAGTGATGGCAGATTATTCGTAAATCCTCGTAAGCGCTAAGCACTAGGTCATAGCGGTACTGATTGTGTTTAACAACGGACTGAGTCAATAGAAAGTAAAATACAAGGGAGAAATATAGCGTAGAAAATTCTTTAAACAGTGCGTTTTGTTGTGTTCCTTATATAATTATATTAAAGCAACGGGAAACCATCTCAGAAGCCATATTTTTCCCAAGCTAGAGGCTACAATAAGATGTAGATAATGCATAGCCATTTGTGAAGGAATTAATTCGTTAATCGATGGTGCGCTCTTCATGGTGCGTGAATGCAGCATGTGAGTAGGAATATGTATCTTGGACCTGCGCTTGGCCGTATACTAAAGTGAGATATAATTATGATTTCAGACTGCTAATAGAGAGATCTATTGGCCGGCTGAAATACTGACTGACTGAGCGATTGATTTATTAATTAATTGATATGATTGGAAACATTGAGTTATTGATTGACTGGCTACATGATTAATTCAATAACTTAGTGATTTATTGTTTGATTTTCTATTGGTCGATTACTTCATTGACTGACTGTTGGACTCACTGACTTATTGAGATTTTGTTTGCTTAATTATGCAGAAATAATTATTGTATTTATTCATTCACTCATTCATTCACTTATTCATTCATTCATAGTTGTTTGACGGATTAACAGTTAATTTGATATTAGGTAACTGATACGTTTAACATTTTCAATACTAATATTGCCCAGGTTTTTGTTAGTTAAAATGATTGTAAGGAATGAGGTGGCGAATCGTTTGATTTGTGATTTATTTTAAAGTGAATTTGACTGCTTGTCAACGTATCACTCGCCTAGTGGCGACATGTGTCTCCACTCATTCAGAGAAAATACTGGACCTGAGGTCGACAGTAGATCAATGAGAAAAATCTGATTGTTTATTTGATTTGGTGTATAGAAGCTAATAAATTAAATTTAGTTAAGGATTGGATTTATGTTTAGGGTTAGGGATAGGGTTAGGGTTTAATTTGAATGAAATTAGGGTTATATTAATGGAATTAGGGTTAGAATAGCTGACATTTGGAAAAGAAACAATACGATTTTTCTCATTGATCGGATGTCTACCGGACTTGAAGTACTCAGACACTCTCTCTCTCTTTCTCTCTTTCTCTCTCTCTCTCTCTCTCTCTCTGTCTCTCTCTCTCTCTGTGTCTTTGACTTTCTCAAATATTGCCCCTATTTCTCTAAAACTATGAAGAAATTGAGCTAGAGATTACTGTAAGGTTCACGCCACAATTTTTACACTGGAATTCTTCGTTAAGGCCATCAATGAAACATTTCGTCTATCAGATAGGCCTAATTAATTATCATGGTAGGGCAATATGACTTGGTGCGTCAATATGACTTGGTGCGTCAATATGACTTGTTGAGACATTATGACTTGGTGCGTCAATATGACTTAGTGAGTCATTATGACTTGTTGGGACATTATGACTTAGTGGGGCACTATAGCTTGGTGGGAAATACTTCAGGGTTTAGAATAGAAGAAAATATAACATTTCTCTATAGTGCAGTACAATACATCGCTTCAGTTAACTTTAAGTTTCTGCGGAGACATCATCTTCTTAGTAAAGTGATTCTCCAAGCCTTCCCCTTCCAACGACTAACAATCAATATCAACACCGTGAGATGACTTATGAAATGAAATATGAAATGAAATGAATAAGCCAGAAAAATGCTTCACACTATTTTAGGAGGAAAATTATGAAAATAAGGAAAGTATAAGGCTGACGAAGAGATGAGCATATTGAGCCCCTAGAGTAAACAAATCTGCTTTTTACTCGCCTCTCAGTAACATTTTCACATAAGAGTATAACGCAATAAATTGAAACACTTAGAAAACAACTAACCTTATGCTTGTTGTTAAATAAAATCAACTGAAAATGCGCTGAAATATACATCAAAATAGTGACAAAGCCTGAAATTTCGGAGCTCAAATAAAGCTGATAAAGCTAATGCTAACGTCAGTTTCCTCACTCGAAATCGATGTTGGTGACTGGCGAGCCCAGGATTTGAACCCCGCACATACTGATCCGCGGTCGAGTACATTACCGACTTCCCCACTGGCTCCAGCCAATGAAGCGCGTATAGCTGTACGGAAATTTCTTCTACATGTAGAAGGGATGTTTAATCAGCGTATCTCACCCTGTGCTACTTTTCTCATCTCACTCTCTGAGTTGCCTCACATAACCTCTGGCAGCAAATCGCTTGTAGACTCAGACGGGATTATAATTATCCTTTTCAACTTCGGATACAATATATTGGCTATAAGTACTCGAGTATCAATAATAGTGTGTATGGGTCGTCCATGGCCTTATGACGAGGAACAGGACGTTAAACAATTCTTTATTGAATTATGTAGGTTAATTAATAACTTTATAGTTTACTTTAAACGTTACTGAAAAATTACGCTTTATAGTGTGATATAGGTCGTTGTTAGGTTCGCTAATATAAATATGGTATACATTGGCCTTTACATTAAAATTCGTGTAAAGGTGAGTTTAGTAAGTTAACTTAACTGAGTAACTTAAGTAAGCAACTAACTTTAAGTATCGAAAATATGTGGCAGCTTATGCTTCAGTGACTTTCTGCTCTATATCAAATTGAAATGATAAAAGTTAAACTCTGCAACTGAAATGGGTTTTAAATTTGGACCCTATAGCTAAAGATAGAGAGAGGTTCAGTTTAAGTAAACTATTTAAGAAATTGAGATTTTAACTTTAAAGAACTGACTATATATATATATATATATATATATATATAT
>CAJHZI010000220.1:507500-675810 GCA_905160935.1 Enchytraeus crypticus | reverse complement strand
TATTGCCACCGTCGAGACTATTGCAATGAAAAAGATGATCCCGGTAGCCACGGTGTTTATGTTTATGATTTTCCATGGACCGTCAAGAAAACCTTCAGCTGAAACATAGCATAAATTATAGCATCACTAAGATATAGTCCAAGTTAAGTCTTTGAAGCGATATATATGGTTTAAATATGGCCAATGGGAAATGCAATAGACTAGTTTAGCTTTAACTAGTTCGACTTCATTGATGTCTATGTCGGTAAGATATTCGACCGCGGATCAGTATGTGCGGGGTTCGAATCCTGGGCTCGCCCGTCAATGACATCGTTTTCGAGCGAGGAAACTGACGTTAACCTTTGCTTCTGAGCTTTTTTAAAGTGTATGATAGACTTCATAAGATAATTTTAGTGAACTATAAACAGTCTAGATTTTTACACGTAACTGGGTGAAATTTGTTTTCTTGTATAATTGTTTTTTTATATTTTCACATTTCAAGTTACAGCTAAATTAAGCTAAACATACCTATAAAATCCTACTAGAGTTGGTTTAAAGTATCAAATCAATCAATATGTCAATCAATTGATCAATCAATCAATCAGCCAATCAATCAATCAACTTACCCACACACGTGTGATTTTGACCTGTAAAGTCCCATTTATAGCCAAGTCGACAGTAGCACTCGTAGCTTCCCTTCAGATTGTAGCAGATTGCCTTTTGATCATCGCACGTATGGGTTTTGTTATCCAAACATTCATCTATATCTAAAACAACGAAAATCAGAACTCTACAAAATGAAAATAGTTTATCTAACATGATAACAAATAGTGATACTATATATTATGTTATTCATGCTTCTTGTATTTTACATCAGATACACTGATTTTATTAAAAAGAATTAAGATTCATTATAAACGACTTATTTTATAGCTAACAAATAAAATAGATAAGCTCACAATCTTAGCTCAGAAATAAAACACAGTAAAATATGCTTAATAAAGTAGCCAGTAGCCAGTTCGTAGTGTGCAGCAGGCTACAGATATACTTTTCCAATTTTACCACTAAATTACCATAACCAAGGTGTACCTCGCGAAAATTTCTCTAGTTTTGCCAATTTTAAAAATATGTTAATCAAATTTGGCTTGAGCGAGTCAAATTGGTTTATCAAGTAGATAACAAGAGAATATCTAACGATGCAGGAATGAGTTCTTCATTTCTAAAACGAAACACAATTATATTGGAGGGTCGATTTTTATGCGAGAGATTGAATATATAGGCCCCCGCATTTACGAATACCCATGTATATATATATTATATATCTAAATAATATATATATATATATATATATATATATATATTGTATATTATATATAAGATATTTACGTATATATGTATATATATATATATATTATATATACATGTATATTATATATATATAATATATATTATATATATATATTATATATATATATATATATATATATATATATATATATATATATATTAGGCCTACATGATATAATTATATATCTGTATATAATTAACTGACATTTTATTTAGTTAACTGGTGCTAACCTTAGCTTTGCTTTGCTTTTATGCATTTAGTTATATATTATAATTAATTAGTTTCAAACCTTCACAGCCTAGTTCATCTGGTTGAAGCGCGTATCCTGGTTGACAGAAGCAGTAATGGCCTCCTTCAAAGTTCGTACAATTCTGACCACACCCACCATTATCATCCAAACATTCGTTAATATCTGCAAATTACAACAGTCTACCTAAATTAACATGATCTGCTGCCATCCTCTATCATCCTCGTTGATGGACGTCCCTGACATCTTCTTTCTATGAGGAAACGGACGTTAAACAATTATTATTATTATTATTATCATGACTATTCTTTTAAGATATTCATGCAGCAGGAATAACAACAACATAACAGCAATTAGTGCACCACTGTCGTCCATGACAACTTCGAGTAATATTGAGACAAATACAAACCGAAGAGCAATATCAAGAGCCACAGCGGCGCATATGAATAATATAGATGTAATATGATATAGCCTAGATATATAACATAATGAGAGAGAAAGAGATACGTATTTATTTCAGCATTAACACCAAATCACCGACAAATACAAATGAAAATAAACATTTAAAAGAAATAAATTTTAAAAAATTCCCAGAACTACAGGGTATCAATCAGTCTGTAAAAACTAGATCAACGAATAACGAATATATATGAAATGCATAAAGACTATTTTAATCACTGATTAAGTGCAGTGACCAAATTCAACTTGATAATGTCTATATGTAGATGAGTGTTAAAGATCCTTTTTGGTCCATCTTATTCTTAAACCTATTCACTAACAGAGCACCAATTATCTCCTCTCTCAATGAATTCAACAAATTAGTAATTAATAATTATGATAATAAAATCAAGAAAGCTAAAACTAAAGCTAAGGTTAACGTCAGTTTCCTCACTCGAAAGCGATGTCAGTGACGGGCGAGCCCAGGATTTGAATCCGCACATACTATTCCGCGTTCGAGTATCTTACTGACGTCGCCACTGGCTTCAGCCTGTGTAAAAACTAGTATTAATTGAAAATATATTATGGAACAACTAGATTATGACATGAAAAACAAATACAAAGGTTGAGATAGCATATACCATGACGTATATATACCGTTTCTATTTCAATTTTGTGATAATGTGCAGGTATATCTATACGCATTCATAAATGCATAATAGTTCGTAGCATATAAAATATAAATCAATAAACATATCAATAAAAATCAATAACAAAATCAATTATACAATAAATCAATAAATACCTGAGCATCCATGCTTATCGTTTTTCAAAATGTACCCATTGCGACATCTGCATTCGTAACTGCCGATATGATTTACGCATGTTTGCATGCAACCTCCATTGCTTGTCGAGCATTCATTAATATCTGCAAAAACATTCTTTCTTATAATAATTTAATATAACTTCATGCCTCTCTCTCTCTCTCTCATTCTCTCTCTCTCTCTCTCTCTCTCTCTCTCTCTCTTAGTGTAGGCCGTATTGGCTATTGGCAGGTTCATGGTATATATCACCTCCAATCTTCCGTTTTCCTCTTCAAGTTCACATACGAGTGGATCTTTAAATCATCTATAACATTCCTAATATCAATGATTTAAATATTCCATCTGATTGAAAATATAGCTAAAGATGATTTAAACTGCATTCCATCTTATGGAAACATTTGCTAAAATTCCTTCTTCACTAACTCTTATTTTATTATTAGTTTTATAGGATAATTTGCTTTGACTAATATACATATCAACTTCATTATTCGTCAACATTTGACAGGAAGAATAGTAACAGAACAATATAGACATAAAAAATAGGATAAAAAATAAACCACCGCCAATTACACAGAGCTACAATTACAGAGTTACAGTCTACTGAAAGATTTCCCTACAATTTCAATAAATGAGGGAATATAAAAAGCTGGTAAAGCTAAGGTTAACGTCAGTTTCCTAACTCGAAAGCGATGTCAGTGACGGGCGAGCCCAGGATTTGAACCCGCACCTACTGATCCGTGGTCGAGTATCTTACCGACATCGCCACAGGCTCCAGCCTGTGGCGATGTCGGAGTTACAGAGAGTTTATATATATATTAGTCAAAGTAAATTATCCTATAAAACTAATAAGCAAACATTATTTTAGTTTTTAGCGTAACCGTAAGCTACAATCAGAGTAAAGTTGGAAAAGAAAGCCTGTTAACACTTTGTAGCTTATAAATAATAGGAAAAATGAATAATTCAGATTTTGCTAGTGGCGTGATATGTATGCTTCAGTGGATTTCATATCAGAGAGAGAGAGAGGGAGAGAGAGAGAGAGAGAGAGAGAGAGAGAGAGAGAGAAGAGAGATATATAGAAAAAGGGAGAGAAAGTGAGAGATACAGAGAGGTAATTAAAGAAAGAAAATATAAAAAGATTGGATAGTGCACACCTTCGCATTCATGTCCATCATTCTTCAATCTATACCCGACTAAACAAGAACACTGGTAGCTTCCTACTGAATTGGAGCAATTATGAGAACAATTGCCATTTGTTATTGAGCACTCGTCAACATCTGAAATTTTTAGAAAATAAATAGTCTATAATCTATCTCATCTTCATAAACAAATTATAAATGTACTATATATATATATATATATATATATATAAATATATATATATATATATATATATATATATATATATATATATATATGATTAGCTGGGAGGGAGCGAGAGAAAAGAGAGAAAGAGAAAAAGAGAGAGGGAGAGATAGAGACACAGTGAGAGAGAGACAGAGAGATAGAAAGAGAAAGATAATGAGAGGCAGAGGGAGAGAGAGAAAGAGAGAGAGAGATACTGAGAGAAAGAAAGAGATACAGAGACACACACACAGAAAGAGAAAGAGAGAGAGAGAGAGAGAGAGATAGAGAGAGGAAACGACTAGGAGCAAAAGCCCTACCTGCGCAGTCTTTCCCATCACCCATCAGTTGATAGCCTGAGTCACAACTACAAAAGAAACTTGCCTCAGTGTTCCAGCACACGTGTGAACAACCACCATTACAGGCAGAACATTCGTCTATGTCTGCAAAAGTTTAGTAAATCTTAAACGTCTCTGACATCAACCTTGTATGAGGAAAAGGACGCTAAACTTTTATTATTATTATTATTATTATTATTATTAAACCAGAGGGACCATAATCATAAAAACTAGTTGCGTAGCTATATTAAATATGGAAGATGAATATCTTCATCGCGCGTTTTTGTTAGCCGATAATATCCAATGGCTTTATTTCTATTTATTATCTATTTATTTTCTTTCTCCTTTCTGATGATGTCTCAAGAAGAAGTAGATAATATCAAGTAAGGGTTCTGACTATTGTTCAAATAAACATATTTATATAGGCCTACATGTATATATATAATATACATATATATATATATATATATATATATATATATATATATAATATAATATATATATATGTATATGCAATACGTATAATATATATATATATATATATATATATATATATATAAATATGAGATATAATATATACATATATATATATATATAATTATGCAATATATAACACACACACATATATATATATATATATATATATATATATATATATATATATGTATATAAGATATAATTTATATGTAAAATATAATATATAAATATATATATATATACATGTATATATAAGATAATATGTATATAAGATATTATATATATATATATATAATCTTATATATATATAATCTTATATTTATTATATAATATATAATATATATATATTATATCTTATATACATATATTATAAATGTTATATATTGCATAATTATATTACATATATATATGTATATATTATATCTTATATATATTATATATATATATATTTATATATATATACATATATATATATATATTAGGCCTACATGATATAATTATATATCTGTATATAATTAACTGACATTTTATTTAGTTAACTGGTGCTAACCTTAGCTTTGCTTTGCTTTTATGCATTTAGTTATATATTATAATTAATTAGTTTCAAACCTTCACAGCCTAGTTCATCTGGTTGAAGCGCGTATCCTGGTTGACAGAAGCAGTAATGGCCTCCTTCAAAGTTCGTACAATTCTGACCACACCCACCATTATCATCCAAACATTCGTTAATATCTGCAAATTACAACAGTCTACCTAAATTAACAGGACCTATATTTCTTTTATATATTTCTTCTGTAGAAAGACAATTTTCCTTGAGATCCATCGGCACAAGGCAGCCATGACTAATCAGTGGTTACTATACATGTATACTGAAAGGGTCTAACTTATTATGTAAGGTATCAGACACCATATCTTGACATCCTAATCTAACGCTGAGTAGATCATAGCCACGGTTACAACTACAGGTGAAGCTTCCTGGTTCATTGAAGCAGCTGTGATCACAGCCTCCATTATTTACTGCACACTCGCTTACATCTGAACACATTGCACCATATACAACGTGCCATATACAACGTGCCATATACAACGTGCCATATACAGTGAATATGCAAATTATATAGAATTATGTCATTATTTTTTATCCCCGTGTTGTGTCTGGGTTGTTTGAAGAACAGACAACCGGTAACTGCACGTGTCGTAGAAGGCGACTAAAGCACTAAGATCCAAAGCAACGTCAGAAAGGGCATTCGGTTAGTGAGCGCCTAGGCTCCAGAAATTTCTATACAAATTTTCTAAAATGTATGGAAAAGACTTTGATATAATACGGAACAAAGATTAGTTGAGAAGGTCCATTCGTATCCCGACCCTAGTAAAACTGGGATTAAGGGGAAGAAGAAAAAGACAAGAAACAAAAGATGACGTTATTTATTTTATTTTCTATAATTTAGTACTTTTGGTTTTTCTACTGAGCTCTATATTGAAATAAAATCCATAAATCGCGAACTCTAATAAATAAGTTTACACACATTCTGGGCTTATATTTCTTCTAAAGTAGTAGGCCTATATACAGCATTAGCTGATTGTCTTTACGGTTAATGGCAATTGCTGCCACAATTCTAAATCACAATCCCACTAAACTGCTTAGCTATATCAGTGAGGTATCCTGTGAAGATTTGAAAAAATAACCAAAAACAGCGCATAAATCTAAAAGAACGTGCTATATAATATTCTATGTTTCCATTTCATTTTTGGACAACCATTTTCAAACGTTTAAAAAGCTTAATGAGAAGTTATTAATCAATTAGACACGTTTCGCTAATAACAAGTTAGAGCTGGTAAAGCTAAGGTTAACGTCAATTTTCTCATCCGAAATCGATATCAGTGACGGGCGTGCATAGGAGTCAGTTAAAACCTAACTAAAAGGCAATGATAGATTTTTCTAATACCATGGCATCCTCGTTTATCGTCGTTCAGCTGATGTCCAGGTTTACACAAGCAGACAAAACTTCCAGGAGTGTTCGAACAGATCTGATCACACCCGCCATTATTAAACCAACATTCGTTGACATCTGTGTTACGTTTCACAATGTTGTATTTTAATTTACTTATTTACTTATTTATTTCAAATCACTACATTTTGAAAAATGGCATAGCAATAGGCCTATACACTTAACTGAGACAATTTATTGTATATTGTATACTAATACTTTCACTATATTTCTAGTTTACTTTAGTATATAATTTATTATGTATTCTATGCTATAATATAGTCAACCGTCAGCACTCAAAAGCTACAAATCATCTTAAAGAAACCGACAATAGGCCTAATTATAATAACAGTTAAAGTGTCTCTGTCATCAATGACGACATCGAGCACTATTTAGACAAATCCAAGCCGATGAGCAAAGAAAGGTCCAAAAAACGGTGCAAATTCAAAAACAATCCAGAGAAACAGTCCAAGTATATCATTACTCTTTTGACAAGGTCGCCACCAGTCCCGCTTTTTCTCACGCTTAAAAAGCTAAAGCCAAGTTTAACGTCAGTTTTCTTCTCGATGCATGTTAGTGACAGGGAGAGCACTGGATTTGAACCCGTCACCTATTGATCCCCTGCCAGACAGATTGCCAACAAGCCACCGACTCAGCAAGCAAGCTTGACGAGTCATTCAACAACTAATTAAATATAACTAAAAACTATACGCACAACAACAGCACACATTATAGTGAAATGATCAACTACGTTGATCTCTATCACTTTTTATCACATGAAATATTGAAACAGTTAGGCAATTTAGTCTATTTTCCGTGTAGCCAGTCCAGTGAATGTCCGAGATTTTACTCTCATTAGATCAGCGCGGCTGGGATTTTAACCCACGAGAGTTCAATTTACCTCAGAGTCTGTCATATAAAATTTCATGACGTTATCTATACCTCTAACCATTGCGCCATTGAGACATTCAAAAGCGCAATATAAATAAATAATATGCACAGTATCAACAGCTAATTTAACTTCATTTAAATTTTTCGAGAAATTCAGTTATTAGAAACTGCTGATTTTAAATCGGTATCTATTGAGCTATAAGTGTAAATCTTAGCCGAGAGATGTAAATAAAGTGCAATAGACATTAATATAGATTTTGGTCAATTCTTAATTTAAACCAATCAAAGTTAATCAAGCAAGAAGAAAAATGCCATCTTGGGCTGATCTTCGTATCTTGCCTGAGTATTTCAAGTTTTGGTTGTACGCATTGCCCATTATGTGGAATTCTAGGTTCTGCTTTTTCTGATTGAGAATGAGCAACAAATGAAACAAATTAAAGAAATTAAGATAAAATATTAAATTACAATAACAATAAGAGTAGGCTAGTTGGAACAAAGTTTAAATTTAAAAGTCTAACAGACTTAATCTGGATTGAGATTTGCTCTGCAATCTGTTTATATTTCATCTGCTTTCTTGCTTCACCTGCTTTTTGTTCAAATTAAAATTTTATTCTACTGAAGAATAATAGGTAACAATTTCTTATATATATATATATATATATATATATATATATATATATATATATATATATATATAGATCTTGACATTAAGTGCTACAAAAGTTTGATAATATTAGGCAAATGTTTACGCTAACATAAAAACGAAATATAAACATGAAATAAATCATTTCCATAAAAATTGTGTTTTTATTTGTACCCTGACATCCCTTTCCATCCGTCATTAATTCATATCCAGTGAAGCAACCGCAGTTAAAACTTCCCTGAGAATTTATGCATCTGTGAGAACATCCTCCATTGCTTACTCCACACTCGTCAACGTCTACATGCAGGTTTAGACAAACAGCGTATAATTTTATGTAATCACAGTACGTGAAAATACAAAATTAAGTAATTAAATATAGCCTATATATAGACTATATATAGACTATATATATATATATATGTATATATATATATATATACATATATATATATATATATATATATATATATATATATATATATATATATATATATATACATGTATATTGATTCTATTTTATAAATTCACAATACGCTATTTAAAATGGACACGCATTACAGTGAAATGAAGAACTATGTTGATATCGATCACTTTCTAATTCCACAAGTTTAAGCCAGTCCAGTGAATGTCCGAAATTTACTCTCAGATAAACGGCAGGTAATCGAACCCATGAGAGTTCATTTCACCTCAGTTATCTGGCAACTCTAAGCACTACGCTATAGAAACATTCATGCTATCTGTCACATTGTTTTCACATTAGGTAAAGTTCTAAGAGAAATAAGAAATATTAGAACTTACAACAACAGACATTTTTCCACAACAAAACTTACAACAAAAGACAGCCACAACAAAAGACATTTTGCAGAAATATAAAAATATTTCAGCAAAATGTCTTTTGTTGTGGCCCTAGCTCCAATAATATCGATAGCTAACTTTAAATCGTAAGGGCCTAAGCGACACCGAAAATGAAATTAAAATAAAAGTGCATGTTAGTGATTAGGAAAAACCTGGATTAGAACCCTGCACTTAATGCTTCGCAGCCGTAGTCCTAGCAGATCATGCTACTGGCTCTATAGCTCAGTACAACTACCATTTCTAAAAGCGAATGCTTGATTTAACGCTGCCGAAAATGTACGTCTTAATATCTGAATCGGGTTTGCTCAGAGTCGAAAGACCCTAATGTACATGTATATTTAATGATTCATAATTGGAGATGTAAAATATTCTATACTCTAATTTCTGAGAATATTTAAGATACTTATGACTAATGAGTACACATCAGTAAAGTTTCTATTATGAACTATTCTCTCTCTCTCTCTCTCTCTCTCTCTCTCTCTCTCTTAGTGCACTGCCTACTGGCAGGTCCATGGTATATGACGCCTCCACTCTTCTCTGTCTTCCGCCTTCCTCTTCATTTCCACATATGAGTGGGTTTTTAAATCATCTAACATACCTAATCTCGGCCTGCCCCTGCCTCTTTTTCACTCCTTTCTACCTTCTATGACTTCTATGAACTATTAGGCTTATCATATTTCTACCATTGTCCTAAATTGAACTAAGGACAAGAAATAAGTGACATCGCTTTCGAGTGAGGAAACTGACGTTAACCTTATCTTTTTAGCTTTACATGTACACATAGGCCAACAGTTGAAGCATATATACATGCACATAAAAGATTTTGGAAGAGAAGACAAAAAAGACCAGAATTAGGTGACAAATCTCTTTTACCCTGACACTTCAGTCCTCCAGTCTTCAACATATATCCAGGATTGCAGCCACATCTGAAACTGCCCTGAATATTGAAACAGACTTGATCACATCCGCCATTGTTGAACGAACACTCGCTAAGATCTGCGTTACATGAACATTTGCTTATGGTAAGTAAATAAAAATAAATAAATAAAGGTTTAACGTCCGTTTCCTCATATAAGTATTATATCAGGAGCGTCCCACATCACATGTCACTACAAATCGATTCACCCTAAACGATCTGAATAAACATGCGCTGAAGAGAAAGAAAAAGAACCTAAACGGTACCGGTCCGGTGAACAAAAAAACAGTCAGACAGGATGAAAAAGTAGTGGGAACACTAGGCCTAATCTTATTGGAGCCTTCAGCGTAATAAAACCAGGCATTAATTCTAACTCGTTAACCTGTCTGTAGCAACATTATACCTCCGTACCATCACGTGAATGTTATTTCAACAATAGTAGTTCATGTGTAAATCAGAGCTCAATGTAAAAAATTAGATGTGCCACATATTTTAAAAATCAACGACTAATAAATCAATTTAACTATTACATCAAATAGTATTTCAAACAGCATTTTAAACTCTAAATGACTATGAATACTGTTATTAGTAAAAGCAAATGTTAATTGTAACGCCACTATCTTAATACTTTAAATGCCTAATAATCGTCATTCCTTAATCGTAGCCTAAATCGTCGATTCGAGGAATACCAACATCAAACAGACGTAATTGATTGATCAAAGGTGTCTAATTTTCTTATTTTTACGTATTTATGATTTGCATTTTAAGTATTTTTATTATACTTTTCAAATAGTGAGAAAACTAAATTCAGTGTAAACATAACTTTAGTACAATTTGTTTATGCCAAAATTTTTTAATATAATTTGCTTTAGAATATGTAAGCTCAAATTCTTTGTCATTCTCTGTCAAGACTAGAAAAAAGTAGGGCATAAGATTATTTTACCTCGACATTCCTTTCCATTCCCAATCAATTCGTACCCCGTGTTACAGCTGCAGTGGAAACTTCCCAGAGAATTGATGCAGCTATGGGAGCAGCCACCATTGTTTCTCTCACACTCATTGATATCTGTGCGTCATAAACTTGTAATATACATGTACACAATGCAGTCTATGCACAATATTTATAAATCCACACACACACACACACACACACACACACACACACACACATACACACATATATATATATATATATATATATATATGTGTGTGTATGTGTTTGTGTGTGTGTGTATTGTATGTGTATATATGTTTAATACTTTTCCCGTGTTGTGTCCGGGTTGCAAGAAGAATAGACCAACCGTGTAAATATGCACCTGTCGTAGAAGGCGACATAAAAGCAAGATCCTAACCAAAGTCAGAAAGGGCATTCGGTTGTTGAGCGCCTAGGCTCCAGAAATTGCTACAAAAACTTAGCCGAATGGATTCATAGGGGATTGAATGATGACATGGTATGGGACAGAGAGGACTGGAGATAGTCTATTCGTAGGGCGACCCTGATTAAACTGGGATTTAATGGAAGATGATGATGATGATGATGATGATGATCATCATCATCATCGTCATCATGCTGATGATAGACGATCACATACTTATTGAGGCCCCAGATGGATACAAAAGATATGGATGGAGACAATATTTTACAAAGAACTTTAACATGAAACATCGTCGAAAAGCAATTTAATCTAACGACATCATAATATAGTCATTAAGACTATTAAAATATTTCAATACAGCGGCCATCGGAGAGGGTAAAAGAATACCCCTTAAGGCTGATGTCCGTGAAATTCTTGGGTGTTCAATTTTTGCTTATAAGCGCTGATTAGCAGCGATAGGCCATAGTTTCAGCCTATGTTTACCTGAGATATTCCTTAGATAGTTCGACCAATGTGTAATGTTGACCCATGAGTCAGAATAACAAAGTCTTTAGATAAAGTAGCTGATAGCACAGTCTATAGGTGATGTATGACATTAACTTTAGGCAAAGTAGTCAATAACAAAATATTTACATAAAATAGTCTAAATTGATCAACATAAAGGACTACTTTGATTAAAATCAGCGGCCTATTATCATTCAGATAAATGTAAATAAGAAATCAATCTCTATTAGAAATCCAGTGGCACTGCAATAGCACTCCAAGTATTTGTTGATAACTGCACTGAGATATAAAATATAACTTATGCGAAACTCTCTCTCTCTCTTAGTGCACTGCCTACTGGCAGGTCCATGGTATATGACGCCTCCACTCTTCTCTGTCTTCCGCCTTCGTCTTCATTCCCGCATATGAGTAGGTCTTTAAATCATCTAACATACCTAATCTCGGCCTGCTGTTGCTTTTTTTCTTCCATTCTACCTTCTATGACCTCTATTAATATACCTTTCCCCTTAGAATGTGTCCTATCCAACTCTTCTTCCTATTTCGTAATACATTTATCAACTGTCTATCTTAATGTTTAATGTTTAATAGAGTAAATCATGCTAAAGCATCTCTATACTTTATAACAGTTACAGGAAAAACAAGCAAATGCAATAAAATGCACTCAGTAAAAATCACAAAAATATCAAATACCAATATGCAACGTAGCTTAAATATTGCAATCTGAGAAATTTAAGAGTGAGCAGAATTTAAATGGAATGATCTAGCAAAAAGAGGTGTCTTAAGACTCTTTCTAAAGATATCAGGTTCATCAGAATGTCTTATAAATTGTGGAAGTTCATTCCACAATTTGGGACCTGCTACAGGAATCGACTTGTCACCATAAGAAACTGTTCGGCATTTAGGAACAGCGAGTTTACCTGACTCAACAGATCGTACGTTTTTCCCTACCGAACAAAAACTTGATGTTATACAATAGTCAGAAAAATAAGACGGGGCTAAGTTAGTCAGGAATTTGAACGTGGTAAGACAGGATTTGAATTCAATCCGTTCTGGAAGTTTAAGCCAATGAAGCTTCTGTAGCAAATGAGTAGCCAAATCAGAGCGCCTCGCACGAAGAACTAATCTTGCAGCTGCATTCTGAATTCTTTGCAGTCTATCAATTACCGATTTATTGCAACTTAAGAACAGGCTATTACAATAATCCAGCCTTTAGGAAATAAAGGCATGAACAAGAATTTATCTGTGCCAACTCTCTCCAGAACTTCCTTTTATGCGAAACTAGGATAGGATAAATATTAATATATCTAGAGGTGTACTAAAGCAACATTTTTGTTACATTTATCCTTTATTCATAAATTCATTGCCTATAATATCTTTTATTGGTTAACACGTATTCATGATAATCAATATACAATGTTATTGGTTTCTGTGAAACTTGGAACTTAAGGAAGGAAGATATTAGGAAACTGGAGGCGTTGGAAAAGTGGATTTGGAGAAGAATGGAGAGGATAAGCTGGACTCAATAGGTTACAAATGAGGAAGTTCTGGAACGGGTTGGTACAGATAGACAGTTGATAAATGTATTAAGAAATTGGAAGAAGAGTTGGATAGGACACAATCTAAGGGGGTAAGTCTACTAAAAGAGGTCATTAAAGGTAGAATGGAAGGAAAGAGAGGCAGGGGCAGGCCGAGATTTAGCTATGTTAGATGATAACATGGTATGTTGATTTAAAGATTCACTCTGAAAATGTGGATATAAAGAGGAAATAGGAAGACAGAGAAGAACGGAGGCGTTATATACCATAGACCAGCCAGTAGTTAGTGCACTAAGAGAGAGACTGGTCTATGTATTATAAAGCTTCTTTAACCTGTACATGATTTTTTATCGCCACGTATTTGGTATCCTGAGTTACAGGTGCAGACAAAACTACCCTGAGCGTTTAAGCACACGTGTTCACAACCTCCTTTGTTTGTGGCACACTCATCTATATCTGAAAAAAGTATCAAATAAATAAAAATATCAACTATGGAATAATAAAAGCTCATATATTATTAATGAAATGAGCGTTTATGAAACGAATATAAAGAAACGAAAGCTAGTATAATATATATAACGCTTTAGAAACGAGAGCGCTTACTGAAATAGATGTGCTAACTGAAATAGATGTGCTAACTGAAACAGATGTGCTTACTGAAGCAGATGCGCCTATGTTTACCTTAAGAAGAAAATTAGGTAAAAGTATTTAAAGCATGCAGTGTTGGATCATGGAATGAACCATAGCACCTTCTAGCAAGTTAACTGATGGGGATTGTTATTGCCCATAGTGCGAGATTTGCCTCTGTCCATACTGGCCTAAATGCGAACCCCAAAAGTGATTTGTCCCAATTACCCAAATAAATTAATACAATAATCAGCTCTCAACGAAAAAGAAAAGGTCGTCACTTTGTTTCAGAAAGCAAAACTTGAAAAATTGATGTATCGGAAGGCGATTACTGTGCCTTTTTTTAAAGAACCTTTCGAATCATTGTTTTAATTTTCCCCCTCTCCCAGTTATCATTTCTAATAGTAGAAAGGCTACTTGTGTGAAATGACTATAAGCTCACATTTTTGTAGCATAAATAAGCGCTTATCGCTCAGAAACCAAATTAGATTGTATGTTTTATTTAAAAGCTTTCCCGTTCGTAATAGTATTACTTTACCAAGCAGTTCTTCAATATCTGTTTAACCAAAATAAAATAACTATATTGCACTAGAATTATATTGGGCTTCTTGCAAATTATATCTAGCATATTGAAGAAAATTCGCAGTAACAAGAACCAAGGGTTAAAATTTCGTTAGTACGAGTCTTACCTAGGCATCCACGTTGATCGCTCGCTAGATTGAATCCGCCGTAACAAGAGCAAGTCCTGGGAGAGATATAATTGCCAGTCTCATGGCAGATGTGGGCACAACCGCCGTTATTTCCCTTGCATCCATCTGTAAGAATAAAATACAAATTCCACTAAATCTATGTAATTACCGGCTTAAATATATATTCAATACAAACTATAAGTCAATTTTTAACTAATAAAGGTAATCATAAATTCGTTCGTTGAACGTTACTTGGAGCTAGTGAATTTAACTGAGTTGAAATGTTCAAATAAATGTAGGCCCATATTACTCGTTAGCGAAAAACTGCATAAGTAAATTTCTATATACTGAAAAATAATTCCCTGGATAAATAATGGCTAATCTGCCCATTTGGGAAGACGAGTTATATTGTTATTATCACTCAAAGAGCTATGCATGTTTGGTAGAAAATAGCGCCTTTTAGCAACGATTTTTTGGGTTTGAAGTGAATGTTGGTTTAGAGGGGGAAAATGCGGAACCATCAAGTGGTAAGGATTATAACAGACTGCCTTACATAGCTTACTATCAGCTAACAAGCAGAGATTCTCTACAGATAGCCCATTGTTATAAAAAGCCAGTCTTGGTAGCCCATCTTAAAATGATTCCATAGACATCAGTATCATCAGTATTGGTATAGCCCCACCATAACTGTGAGGCGTAGAGTAGCTTATTAAGAGTAGAAGCATGGAACACTATCTGAAGAAGTGATCAAATTAGATAGATCATTTTTGTCCAAAGTATAAAGCAAAACCTTTCTCCATCATTGAGATATATGATAGGATATGTGAGAAATTTTTGAAAAATCACATGAAATTATGACTCCTAAGCATGTGAGATCCGAGAATCTGTCTATGACTTGCAAGTAGGGTATTTCTGGTGTCTGACACCACTTAAAACTAGGTGATTTAAAGAAAATGGTCAATCAAAAGCAGCATATAATGTAAAAGAGTGTAAGCTATTTAATGTAAGCTGGTTTTGCAGATTTTCCTTCTAGCGATTGCTTTGAAAACAATGACATAATTGTTATAAGTATTGGTAGCTAGTCAGAATAAATCAATCAGGTTATTTCTAGTTAAAAAGCATTTGATTCCTCAGCAAGAAGTTTACATGAAATTTATGGGCTTGCATTTTGGATATCATTGACGTAAATTACGAATAGAAGTGACCCTAGTAGCGATTCTTATGGGACACCAAGAGTAACAGATTTGATGAAATGCTACAACTTTGTCTTACTCCACGTCCTATCTCACTTTCTTCTGAGTATTCTTTTTGGATTTTTGTTTATTTCTCAATTTCTATATTGTATCATGAAAACTCTAACCTGGTCAATGACCTTGGGGTTCCTCAGGAAGACACAAACCACTGTTGACTGTCTCTCCTCATTGTCTGCTGTTGTGCTATTTTATAAAGCTAAAGCTGGTAAAGCTAAGGTTAACGTCAGTTTCCTCACTCGAAAGCGATGTCAGTGACGGGCGAGCACAGGATTTGAACCCAACACAAACTGATCCGCGGTCGAGTGTCTTATCGACGTCGCCACTTGCTCCAGCCAAAAAGTGTGACAGTTTTAGATAAATACAACATTTCCATTATGTCTGTTGAAACCTTAATTGAATGGACAGTTAATGCAAAGGGAGACTTACCTACGCAAAACGGCACAGGGCAATATTCAAACCTAACTTTACTATCCGTGGTGTAGCACCAAGGTCCAGCATCATTGTCGGGATTTCTACAGTAATTGTTGGCGTAACTGTAGTGACCATCCGGAAAACTAAATTTCCGAGTATTCATCGCATGCTTGTGAGGTTGCTGTGAGCTCCAGTACTGACATGTACGTCCAGAAGTAGTATAGCTAATTCTACCCATGTACTCGTACCCCTTCTGCGTTCTCTTGCAGTTTTCTGAACTCAAGAAACAATAAATAACTAATAATAATATTCTGATAAGATATAGATACTATATTACACGCATAATAGTAGGCGAGGAAGCGTGGAGGCGTTATATACCATGGACCTGCCGGTAGGCAGTGCATTAAGAGAGTAAGAAAGAGAGAGAGAGAGAGATAATAGTAGGCTTATAAATTTATGATAGGTAAGAAAATTAATGTTAATTTATTTGCAATCGCTGACATTAATATGGTAAAGCAATGCAAGTGTTTACATGTATATTAATTATAGTTTGAAGCGGAATTGAATATACATAGTAGAGTGTATTACGAAATGCTTTAAGAAATATGAAAAAGAGCTGAATTGCACACGTTCTAATGGGAAAAGTTTACTAAAAGAGGTCGTAGAAGGCAGACTGGAAGGAAATAGAAGCCGAGGCAGGCCGAGATTGGGAATGTTAGATGATTTAAAGACTCACTCATATGTGGACATGAAGAGGAAAGCGGAAGACTTTCTGACGTTGTAAATTCCTGTAGTAAATTCCTATAGTGCTTGTTGATAGTATAATGCACATGTAAATTGCTGTAATATACACCGGTGTTCTCGCTTAAATGTTCATACTTTTAAAAAGCCATTTCCTACCTTGACTTGATGTGAAATCTATAGATATCAGCTGAACAAAAATGATCACCAAAAAACTCCTGTGAAATAATTCAGACATTGCAATCCAGTTTTGAATTCACTACATTTAATAGCTCTTTCTCTTTATTTTCCTTTCAAATCTGACAAACGATTCACATGCTAGGGGACCAGGACACGACCAATGTGTAACATTGTAGGCCTAGTGTATAGTTAATCGCTCGTAAATATTAGCCTATGACTGACTATTTTTATATTTATTGAATAGTAATCTAATTACAGAACATTCATTCTACGAACATTCTACAACTACTGATTACCTTCACGCTCATTTAAAAATCAGCTCATAAAAATTAAATATCGGATAGATCTGATGGACTGTAGAAATGACTAAATTGAAATGTAAAACCGTCAAGTTTATCATTAAATTTAATATTAACTTCCTACTTCACACACCACTAAGTATCATTGAGAAATCTAATATTTCTGATGAAAATTTGTATTGCATCATATTTCCGTGCGGCAACGGCATACGCAAACCGCGTTGATTTGTATTCGCGTATAATAGTCGTAGCGTATGAGCAATTAGTATAGCATAATTATCTTTATATTAAATGTCCTAAAATTGATATAACTTGTCCGATATCGTGGTATAATATGGGAAACCTTATTGGAAGCAATAATTTTAGCGAGTTTGAATTATCAAATTATTACATAAAGTTATCCTTGAGGCGATTATATATATATATATATATATATATATATAAATATATATATAATATTATATATATATATATATATATACTGCATATATATATATATAATATTATATATATATATATACATATATATATACTGCATATATATATATATATATATATATATATATATATATATATATATACTGCATATATATATATATATATATATATATATATATATATATATATACTGCATATATATATATATATATATATATATATATATCTTTTTCAGGTATTCTTCCAAGTGTCTTGTCTAAGTTTTACATGTATACTCATAATCTTCATCTGCTTTTAACGTTCCAAAAAGAGCACTCCATTCGTCAACAAACTAACCCTTTCATAAAAGGCTCTTCCTTACCCATACGCGTGCAGGTTAAAGCTTCAGAAAAACTTAGCTACTTAGCTTTAGATTGCTTCCCGTTTCCTTCCTTAGTTTTTGCTTAATCGCCTCTAACGACAAACAGATTTGAAGGCTCTATAATAATCTCTTTTTAACTATTATTATAATAGGGCCTACTTGTCTTTAATGTTAATGTGACACTGTATTTAATCTACCTATTAACTCAGTGAAAACGCTAACTTCTTTAATTCATATTTTCTAATTAATTTAATAATATATATCGAACACAGAAATGACACATACAATAATACATTAATAATGCAAGGTCCAAAAGCAATATTTAGTTACCCTGGCCTCTATTCAGCCAATGCTACCTAGTACTCTACATTTAATAAGTGTAGGCCGCTGAGAACTATATCTAGAGACCAGTACAAATTAACAGTAATTTAAGAGAGTTAGGTAATAAAAAGGTTAAACTTTCAAGTAGACCTTTACAAGGAACCCAACAGCTTTAACTAATTACTATGTTTCATGCACTAGCACATTTAAAACCACTGTTCACAGAAACATTTATTCAGAATTCAACATTCAATCACTCTAAATGCCTTCACAAAATCACGATTAATAGTAATCAACTTATCTTCCAGTTTCACATACTGGATATCTCGGAGATCACAGGAGGCTCTGACGCTTCATCATTCCTCTAATCGACATATTAAAACTATTCATATCTCCTAAAACACGTGCTTCTTGCACACCACACGTCTCCACGTCATCAATAATAAGAACGATTCACCGGAAGTGACGTTAACACGTCACTCAAGAAAGTTTTGTAAACAATAAAAATTCAACATCTTAATTTCAGAGCAACAATAACAATAATAAAAACAATTAATAACAGCAATTAGAGTGCTACAGTCATCAATGACAACATCGAGCACTATTGAGACAAAATCAAGCCGGCGAGCAAAAAACGAAGGTCCAAAAACGGTGCAAATTCCAAAATCCAGAAATTCAGTCCAAAGTGCAATATATTCAGTGCAATAATATCGTACTCTAATAGATCACCTTATCTTCTTTATCCCAACACAACACTGAATGTAATCCCGACACAACACTGAATGTAATCCCGACACAACACTGAATGTAATCCCGACACAACACTGAATGTAATCCCGACACAACACTGAATGTAATCCCGACACAACACTGAATGTAATTATATCGGGCATAGGCATGCGCATTAATTGTAATTTAAATTGCAGATTGCTCAGGAGAGATAATTTATATCGCAGAAAACTTCCGCCAACTTCCGTCAATTATTTCCTTTAATATAAAATTTCACTATATCGCAGTCGGGCCATCTGCAGTTTAATTACAATTAGTTTAATTAGAATTTTTTTTTTCTCAAATTTAGGTAAAAGCCAATACAGCTATTATTAACGTCTCTTTCCTCGCTCGAAAGCGATGTCAGTGACGGGCGAACCCAGGATTTGAACCCCGCACATACTGATCAACGGTCGAGTATCTTACCGATCGGTCATGATTAGCTGATTGCATAATTGGCTCCTTCAAAAACTTGTCACATACTTAGAGATGTCAGTAATGGATTGTAATTACATAAAAATGTAAAAATGAAACTATTAAGAGTGAATATATAATAGAACAAGTTAGTGAAAAAAATCGAGTCACCAGGTGTCACTGATCTGATATAATAATAATAATAGTAATAATAATAATAAAGGTTTAACGTCCGTTTCCTCATACAAGGATGATGTCAGGGACGTCCCCCCATCACATGTCACTACAAATCGATTCACCCAAACGATCTGAAAAAAACACGTGCTGAAGAGAAATACAAGATCCTAAACAGTGCCGGTCCGGTGATCAAAAGCAGTCAGGCAAGATGAAATAAAATTTAAATAAATTAAATAATAATTTAATAATGTAAACAGAGCTTCGATTTCAATCTAACACAGACTTCACTTTTGCCAGTTTTGTCTCAAAAATATTTATTTATTTATTTATTGATTCCTTGATAGATAGATTGATTGTTGACAGACTGGCAGATTTACTGGTTGATTGATCGTTCTTTCATTGAACTATTATTAATGCTGCATCTCTTTACTGAAACCTATATCTTCTCTATATAGTACGAAATAATCCTTCGTGATAATAGGCCTATTTTACAGTTTCAGCGATTTAGATTTAGTTTAAATCGTTTGCTTTAGGCCTATAATAGTAGCAAACGTTTTGAGACGCCCCTTGCGAAAACTTCGAAAACCTGACATATTAAACTGATGAATATAAATGATATAAATGATTAAGAATGGAAATAAATACAATTTGTTCAATGATTAGATCTCTCTTTTAAAGAATGTAGATATGACTAATATTTAAACGTGAATTTAGAATATGATATTTAAACAAATGCAATTAATTAATGCATGATATACCTCTAAATTTACCATACATTGGTAAGTAAAGAGATTATGCTGGCGATGACAGGGCGTAGCTTTAGCTTTATTGAACAGATTTTAAAATTATTTCACGATAAAAGTATGATAAAAACGTTTTCTCTTTCGGTTATATGTATGTAAAAATGTTCAACGGTACAAATTCAAAAATAGCCTATTTATTTGCTAAGTTTGCTATAAAATGAAATGGTATTGGTCTCTCCAGCTATTGTTTTCTATGTAATACGAGATTCTTGTTCAGCAATTATTGTAAAAGATCCAATTCACTGAATTGTAGGCTACTTACTTTTAATCTTTTTTGTCTTTTTAAATATGGAATTAAACAATGGCAGAGATCTGGTTTCAAGATTAGATAGCGATCTCAAGAAATTTCCAACTTTGTTGTCATTATTGGAGGTGAAAGGATACTTTGGCCCCCATGAAGATTATTGGGGGGCGAGTCAATTTTAATTATGATACGTATGTAATATATAATAATTATATAATACAATGCAATATACATTAGGCCTAAATAATAATTAGGGCCTACATGGTACAACAATATTTATGAATTTTCATGCATTTTTATTTTATTAGAATTAAAATTTCTACTTTATATAACCAAGCTAAAATGTTTGCATACCTCTACCAGTTACATTATGGCCTACATAATTTACATCTGATTCGTTACGTTATCCTTAACTGATTCATTTAGGCCTTTCTGAGAAGACTGACATTACGAAAGAATCTTCTTTAATTAAATTACAGTTTATTTTACTACACTATGATCATCAATAGCTTAATAATTAAGGTTTAAAGTATTATTTTCAATATTTTATGCTTCTAATATAATCATACATAGGCCTATTAGGCTACTATTGCAGCCTATAAATTGTATAGCTGTACTTTAGTATAATTGTAGGCTATAAGCTAAAAATGCCGATGAAAACTGAATAAACTATATGGCTGTCACAATTGACTCTAACTCACTAATGATTATGATAAGTTCATATTAAGTTGATTACAGACTATTATAATGTTTTGATTCGAGCCGATACCAGCTTAGGCAACTTCAGAAAGCCGGCTTGCTTAAATGCCAACACCGGCCAACATGACGTGTCAGTGACGTCGTTATCGCTTTCATCTGGTAACCTTGAGCCCGGCAATTGTTTAGCCTTCTGCACTATTTTATGATTTTATGATTTTACTCAATGTCAAAATGCCCGTGTTTTCGCTTTATAATTCCATACCTTATTTAGGTTGATTAAATACACATTTTTAGGATAAAATGTTAATTAATAATAACAAATTAGTGACTAATAATACATGTATATTAGCTAAGCTCACTATACCACGAAGAATTATTGGGGGTGGGGGGAACTTTAAGAGATGACAAATTATTGGGGGGGGGCGAAACGATACGTTCGTCCCCCCGCATAAAATTATTGGGTGCGATGGCCCCTCTACCGCTCAGGATCGCGGCCACGGGCATTAAAGAGATTCCTACAACACCTAAATTCGAATTCAGTGGCCACTTGACCCTCTACAGATGTTAGCTCTGTAATAGTTTAATTACAATATTAATATCGTAGTGAAACTAGACCCCAAATTAATTCTCATTTATTCATTCCATTCATTCATTCATTCAATAATTCATTCATTCAAATTCCCCCAAGTTCATTATATTTTAATTTTGTATATATATTGTGAAAGTGCTATTGTACTTATGTTATCCTTCAACAGGGTATACAGCTGGAAACTAAAGTATACAAGCTGATTTATTTATTTATATAAATAAATCAATCATTTCACACAATAGAGTTAGAAAAGTCCCACAAAATACAGAAATTCACATGAAATGAAAAGGACACTAAGGTCCCAAGATTATAGCTGGTGGGACTATTGGCCATAACCAAGATTAGGCTAATATAATATAGATTATACAGTTAATATTAAATAATTTAGTTTGTTTATGTTACCCATGCTAAAGTCAATATAAATTGAGAGATACAGACAGAGAGAGAGAGAGAGAGAGAGAGAGAGAGAGAGAGAGAGACAGAGAGAGAGAGAGAGAGAGAGAGAGAGAGAGATCATTGAGATCATATTCTTCACCAAGTCTTCCTTCAACCTTACTTCGCTTCATCTACGGTTTTAAGCTAAGTGTGTTCTTACGTTCATAATTTGTGTATGACAAATGATGTAGTTATGGACTTGATTGATTGATTACTTGGCCGTTTGTATGACTATTGTCATTGCGTAGAGGCTAATATGTTTGCGTCATTTATATGGTGAAACGAATTTAGTGATGCGACCACCCTAAAATGTTACACTAAATGATTAAATAAACTTCAATAAATTCAGAGAATTGTAATTTTGCATGTACACGTAGATGATTTTAAGATCCACTCGTATATGGACATGAAGAGGAAAACGCAAGATAGAGATGAGTGGAGGCATTAAATACCATGGACCTGCCAGTAGGCAGTGCACTAAGAGGTAGATTGATAGAGAAAGAGAGAGAGAGAGAGAGAGAGATGAAATTGCATGGAATGAAATTATGACAGCTTTAGATTTATTCATCATCTCCTAAACCGCATATAAATAGTGAAGATTCGCATAAATCTCGACTTGTAGTGGCTGGTAATAAAACTATAGTGATCAATCCTGCTACAAATGCTATATTGATGCAACTACTGTAGTATTTGTCCAGGATATATACAAGAACTTAAATGTTAGCTCTCTCTCTTTCTCTCTCTTAGTACACTGCCTACTGGCAGACCCATGGTATATACCGCCTCCACTCATCTCTGTCTTCCGCTTTCCTCTTCATGACCGCATACATCTATGATTGAATCTTTAAATTATCTAACATTCCTAGTCTCTGCTTGCCTATATTTCCTCATATTTTATCTTGCAATTGTTTTAATACTAAAATTAAGCAGGATCTCAGATCTACATATAGTATGCTCTACTGGTATATTGCGTTATTGTAAATATTGTGTTATTTAGTGTTTTATTGGTTATTAAAGTTACTCATTTGTACTAGGCGCGGAAATATAAAGTAATTTTAAAATGAATTAAAAGTACATTATTTTGTATTAAAGTGTGTATTTAAATGCTTTCCGACAGTGCTTACCAATTCTAAAATAAATATATAAAATCTCCAATAAATTTCACTGTTGCAGGTAAATTAGGAACTCCTTTTAATTTGGAGATAGGGATTTTCTTCGAATTTAATTTCACAAATGATATTTGAGTGACTTACAGACTGGTGCGGCATGTGAATTTAGTAATTTCGTCTCAAGCCCTCTGTCTATTTCTCTCTCTGTCTCTCTGTCTCTCTCTCTCTCTCGTTCTCTCTCTCTCTTCCTCCCTCCATCTATATCTCTCTATCGTTCTCTCTCTCTCTCTCTCTCTCTTTGTGTGTGAGTGAGAGAGAGAGAGAAAGAGAGAGAGAGAGAGAGAGAGAAAGAGAGAGAGAGAGAAAGAGAGAAAGAGGACTATATATAGAGAGAGAAAGAAGGAGAGAGAGAGAAGGAGAGAGAGAGAGAGAGTTGCGTTGATTATGCTGGCAGATGATGAAAGAGAGAAGATTGACAGGAGATTAAGAAGTCTTTTGCAGAGGTTGCGGTCTTTCAAGAATACTGTTTGACCAGCCTCAGAAAAAAGTTAAATACTGGCCTGCCATTTACTAAAAATACATAAGCTCTGTACTTATGCAACCTATAAATAGATTGATAGCTGACAATCCAACTATTTAGGCATTTGAAATCAATTTCTAAAAATCACATTTACAGTGTTTAGTGTCCATTAGATTAGTAGAGTTACCGGAAGATTACATAGAGTGAGTAAATGTATAGATATAAATATATATATATATATATATATATATATATATATATATATATATATATATATATATATCATTAAATAGTGCCTAAATGACAATTATTTTACGAAAGTGAAACGCATAAGATGGAGATAAAAGTATACTGATGATTTTAATTAATTAATCGAATTACTGGATGACTTAACGAATTTGATGCCGATTTTCCAGAGTGAAAGTCGACATGGGCTGCAAGTATAAAAACTGTTAAGAATTCAAGCCAAACCTTTATCAATCAGCCTGAAGCGATCAAGATGATGATGATGATGATGACGATTATGATGAGATAGTGATAATAATGGTGATGAAGATGATGATTATGATGATGGCTTGAGCCCGTGGCGACGTCGGTAAGATACTCGATCGCGGATCAGTATGTGCGGGGTTCAAATCCTGGGCTCGCCCGTCACTGACATCGCTTTCGAGTGAGGAAACTAACGTTAACCTTAGTTTTACCAGCTTTTTGATGATGATGATGATGATAATGATGATGATGATGATCCGCTACATAGACTATAGTAGTACTCTACGAAGGTCTACTGCCTTAACTAATGTCAACAGTACCACTATGCCTCCTATTCCTATGTACTTTTATTGTTCTGCATGCAGCAATGCTTTTAGTTCAGGGGGACATTGCTGTGATTTAGAGGCAGTATTTATTTAAGACTAATGCAGCTGACATTGAGTACGGTTGTAAACCTGTTACCAGTCATCTCTAAGATGCTTAATAACTCCAATTTTTCTCATATCCGGTTTAATAAATTCAGCGTTGTTTTAGACTGACTGAGTGGTTTGCTAAGATCACTCGGGATTATCGCATGGTATATTTTATTCTAACAATTACATGAATTTCTAAAACATAGCCAACACGATGAACTTCGTCTCGTCGGCTGTCTCTATCAAAGTATTGAATTTTGACAGTTAGTATTCCCGTCTGTATTGACTACATAGTCACCACCATCATCACTACCACCACCATCATCATCATCACCACCATCATCACCACCACCACTATCATCATCATTACCACCATCATCATCATCATCACCACCATCATCATCATCGTCATCATCATCATAACCACCACCACCATCATCATCACTAACTCTTACAAAATACGGGTATATATTTGTATTAATTGCATACCACTAATTTATAATTAATTAAAACACGCAATTCCAAGGCTTTGTTGTGTTTTATTTCTTTAGGATTCTAAGAATAATTTACAGAAAAGTACAGAAAACGCTTCGTTATAGCAGACAATTCAAAGCACAGGTATAATATTAAACTATAATATAACGATTTATCCTAAAATATATGTATAACTATTTCAAATCTTTTACATGTTCGCTAGATTAATATAAACATTAAGCCTATCTAAATGTGCTTGAAGTTTTTCTCTATCTTTAAAAAGCCTAATTGTAAACGATTAGGATCTCGAATTAAATTGTCATTAACTTTCAAGTGAGTCACTTTAAAGTGTTTCGATATAAAATTACACCAGTAAAAGAAATAAAAAGCTACACCGATATAATGAGATTGCTAAATTGTGGGTTGCACAATTTGCAATCCGCTACATAGACTATAGTAGTACAACCTTCTTAATTTACAATCAATCAGGGCTTATCCGTTTTCACTTTTTAAAAGAATGTTTCCCCTTAGCACGAAGCTCCAGTTATCAACGAAATTACCGTAACTGGACTCTAATGTAATCATAACAACATATGAGGCGATAGAGCAATGTTACAGCATCTGTAACCATGTTCTTCTGAGCATTAACTGGTATCATATCTGATCTAGAAATCGTTTTGTCGTTGTTATATCGTATGCAGATTTGCATCTAAATCTAATCCTAACGGACGTTCCGACTATTTGTCAATATTTGCTCTGTCCTGTTTATCAGATAATCCTTCCTTAAAACATTTCTCGAATCCACAAAAAGCCTATCGTCATCTTCGTCATCAAAAACCATCAAATGCACTTAAATAGACATGGCAAAGACTTTTTTGGATAATACAAGACGTAATCTTCCTTCTCCAGTGTTCTAACAAACGGCAGGTTCGTGGTACATATTCGTTCTCTCGAGTCTCTTATTTCACGCTCCATAAAGAGCACTCCATTATCAACAAGTTAATAGCTTCACAAAAGGTAATGTTTATCCATACCTTATGTAGCCTATAGCTTGGAAAAAATATGCCTTCCGAGGTGGCTTCCGTTTGACTTCCTCAGTTTATGCTCTGTCGTCTCCTACGACACGTGCAGTTAACGGTTGGGCTATTCGTCAGTTTTCCAGACACAACACGGAAATGTAGGTTTTATATATTTTATTATTTGAAAACACTATGAACATCGTAAGAATGCAGGAATACTAAAGTAAGGCAGAATTTCTTTCTTGAAGTGCCTGCACTAGAACAGATGTTGAAAATGACCTTAAATTATTTATTTAACTACCGAAATTTTTCCAAATTTTAATTCTAAGAAACCTTAACGAGGAAGATAGTAAATAATTAGACATAAATTAAACATCTGAGCCTATGGCATGTTGCCAAGTTGTCCGTCTGCGGTTCAGTAGGTACAGAGATTAAATTCTGCGCTCCTCCAGTCGCTAATGTGCTTTCAAGACAGGAAAGTGAATTAAACTTGGTTTAACTCACTTTCATGTATTATACCTTAGCCCTTTGGTATACATTATCGTCTCTGACGTTAATCATTTCAGACTATAAAATTATTACTATACTGATCCTTCCATCTTTGTGCCTTAACCAATGAAAGTTTTGGACTGAGTTTTGGGGTTTTGAAATTTGAATCGTTTTGGACCTTACTTTAACTCAAAGGCTTGGATTTGTCTCAATAGTGTTTTATGTTGTCATAGTGTTTTTTATGTTGACGAGAGTAGCACTCTAATTGTTGTTATGTTATATTAATGGCTAGGCTAGATTAATGTTACTCGAGAAAGTATAGTAGATACAGCGAAGTTACAGCTTATCCTGTAACATAGAGTTGGTACCGCGATTGCGTGATAAATGTGATATGACGAGTTCGAATCCCGTCCGTACAGATTTTGGAAGTGTAATTTGTAGTAAAGAAGCTGACATCAAATTCATGACCTCCATCCAGCATAGTTTCACTACTTCAATTAGCCAGTTCTTTCCAAATCACTGTTATCACATAGATAGGCCTAATATTGATTCATAATTCATTGTTGTCATATTGATACTTATTCACATTTCATTGATTGTTATCACATTGCTACTTCTTTACAATTCATTGCTGTAAACAGCAACAGTTAAATTTAGAAAATTGTACAATATAAGCATTATCAAGTCACACTCTTCAAGGTATTTGCTACATACTGTGTCCAGACCCTGCAATAGGCTTTATTGAGATACGTGCTTAAATCAGCTTCTATTTGCTTAATTCGATGTTCTAAGTCTCCTGTCCTAACATATCCGTAGGGAATTCATTACAACTGTGGAGCATGGAAAACTAGCGAAAAGTAAAAACAGATATGAAAAATCTCAGGTAGGATGAGTTTTAAATTAAGTTTTAATTTTTTTAATTGTGTCTTAAATCTACATCATTCAGCAGATTCTCATAGAGATAGCAAAAGCTCTCACTTCTTCTGGCTGGAACCAGTGGCGATGTCGATAAGATACTCGACCGTGGATCAGTAGGTGCGGGGTTCATATCCTGGGCTCGCACGTCACTGACATAGCTCTCGAGTGAGGAAACTGATGTTAACCTTAGCTTTACCAGCTTTTTTCTGTATTTCCTTTTTTACCTATAACATCAGCGTCAACCATGTTTATCACAAGCGGACTTCATTCCGTCGCCTCCATTCACTCGTCCAGTGGCGGCTAATACAGGATTACAGCGCTGGTATATAAGAGTGACTGGATTCAGCCGTGAAAGTAAAACACGGAGAGCCGAGTGGATTATGCGATTTGCAAGATCTTAGATTGATGATAGAATTTTGTGATTAAGGAGATCTTAGATTGATGATTCAATTTGTGATTTACAAGATCTTAGATTAATGATTCAATTTTATGATTTACAAGATCTCAAAGTAATGATTCGATTGCGTAAGTAAGGAGAATATTAACTCATGATTCAATTATGCAAGAAAAATTTATGATTAAATTACCAGATTTAATTACTTGATTTAATCACTAGAGCAGTCCTAGAAATATGAAAGACACATTATAATTTAAAAGTTTTATTAATCAACTTGTCAATCTATGGAAGGCTACGTATGTGAATCCTACATTTTTGTAGATCTTTCCCACACACGTCTAACCGAGACCTCAGCTTTTGAACCAGTTGATTGAGAGCTTTGGTTTCACATTTCATCCTGTAATTAGCAAGCCATTAATTTGCAATCAAAAGGAGAGCCTATATTATTTTCTAGAACCACGGAAACCAGTGGTTCTGAAGAATTTCACAGGTAGTTTTGAGTTCGACTCTTCACCAACTCTAAAAGCATTTTTCTAGAGCTATAGCAACGATGGAAACTGGTTTTAAAATATATGCTCAGCTTTAGTTGCAAATCGTTCTTCAAACGCTGATGTGTGCCTATTTTGTGCTATTTTCTACGTCACGTAATTGCAATTTTACTATAAAGCTATCAGCTCTCCTTGAACAAACCGGTAATAATAATATAGTTAATTTTTACCTTAAAATTTATTTAGCCTATCTGTTTATCTTGCCGCAATAACAGAACATACAAAATTAATGTACTACGAAATAAATAAATAATCAAGACGATGAGGGCGACCACAAAAAAGTCAATGCCCAGTGTTAATAATACAGTATATTAATGGAGTTAATTTTCTAATATGCAGCTTTTACTGACCGGAGATTTGGATCAAATTATATAGATTATGATTAGGAGAGCAAATCATATGATATGATGTATCTCATTGCAGCTTGACGTTGAGATATTTAGAAATAAAGACCAATATTCATCCCTACTGAAAACACCAAGTAAATGTTCCAAGATAGTGTATATAAACATTTCTGAAAGTTTAAATAAATGCATTTTTCCTTTGAAATAAAGCGTGTGCTTCTTAGTTCTGACGATACAGATATTGGCCTATTTAGTCCAATGGAGTAAAATATTGAAACTAATCAATTAGTCAAGTAATTAACTAATTAATTAATTAAACAAGTAATCCAATTAGTATAATTTTGTATCCTCTCCTAACAGTAAAGTACAATTGTATGATTTCTTAAGATATAGGTCACTAAACATTTGAATAATTGACATTATTTTCTTAGCTATTGGTAGAGGAAGCAACGCGTTAAATCAAAATGGACTTAATGTCCAGCTGATCAGAATGTTTTGTTAAAAAAATTTCATTATTGGAACAATCATGAACTACGCCATAATTTTATTTGATTCTTAACGAGACGCCGTGATATATCAATTCCTCAATCTTCACGGAAACTAAAGATTCAAATGAAATTGAAAAGAAAGATATGCACCTAACTTCGCAATTTTCTATAGCAATCAGTCACTAGTTGCTGCTTACTTTCAATTTTCAGACCGACCAATGAATTGAGGAATACATTGACCTGTTTTAGTCAACTTTACGTCATCTGTTAATTATAACTGTTCACGCTTCGCAACTCTCACTGTTATCCATTATCTAATAAATTCGGAAGCTGAAAATCACTAAATAATAGAAATGACAAATCTTTACCAAAACTATTCGCAGACTAACGGAAATTTACCGGATGAAGCGGCAACGCTCACATCTCCAGGTCTCGACTCCGGAAGCAGGAACCCATTCAGCAGTATCAGGGCTAAATTTAGAAGCAGGAACGAAGAGACGAGTGAGAAGGTACACCGCATTCAAGGACTTCCTGAGGCAGATAGACCGGATACAGTTTGCAGTCTCGGATGCTGTGGATGGGGTAGAATGATCCTGTCGTGGGTGGTAAGTTTTATTTATTGCATTCTTGTGGTCGTTCTTATCTACCTGGATGGAAAGGTTGAAGAATATCCAGACTTGATTTGCATTTATTGCTTTCTTTTTATTGTTTTTTTTAATGTCTCAATAGCGTAGGGGTAGCGTCATGAAGTTTTCAATGACAAATCCTGAGGTGAATTGAAACCTCGTGGGTTCGAATCCCGGCCGCGCTGATCTGAGATTAAAATCTCGGACATTCACTGGACTGGCTACACGGAAATTGAAATAAATTGCCTAACGGTTTAAACATGTGGTATTAAAAAGTGATAGATATCAACATAGTTGATTATTCACTATAATGCATGCTTACTTTGTTAACTTTTCCGTGTTCTGTCCGAATTGTTTGAAGAATAGACCAACCGGTGACTTCACATGTCGTAGAATGCGACTAGAGCACTAAGATCCAAACCAACGTCAGAAAGGGCATTCGGTTGGTGAGCGCCTAGACTCCTGAAATTTTCAGAAAATTTTCTAAAACGAATGGAAGAGATTTTGATATAGAATGGGACAAAGAGAAGTGGAGAAGTCCATTCGTATCTCGACCCTAGTTAAACTGGGATTAAAGGGAAGAGTATGACTATGATAATGATGATGATGATTTGCATGTGTTGGAAGTTCCAACAAAAAAAGTTTCTAAGAAATTTAAATTATTCAGAGAAAATATTCAAAACATTTTATCAAAAATAAAATACAGAATCATTTCAGAATTCAATGCATAGTGAGCGCCTAGACTCCTGAAATTTTCACAAAATTGGTAATATAATATAGACATTTTTGATTTATTTCGAAGGTAGGCCTATATAGCCCTAATTTAGATTATTAGTATAGAATCCTAAGATAAAGTAAAAGACTAGATTTTTTGTTTAAATTCATTTATTTCAAGAATATCTTCTCTCAATAGTTTCGTTGCTATTTCTGATAAAGATCATACACTGTATATACCTTTATCTGTTTTCTAATATTCGTACGTCTCCTGACTCTATAGAATTGTTCTTCTACTGTATAATACGTCATATGTGTTTCTTATAATGGCGACTTCACTCTTAAATCTTAAATCTTTGTAAAAGACTCTCGAGCGAACCAGGAGGCTTTAGATATACATATATGCATTTGATCCGTCACGTGATAGTGTACCAAATATTATAGGATTGTTTACTATGTGATTTATTGTATATATATATATATATATATATATATATATATATATATATATATATATATATATATATATATATTGTGCATGCACATAACTATACCCTGTAAACTTATAGTCCTTTACCTTTCATATTCTAACTAAAAGATAATCGCATTTAACAAAATTGTTCGCCCTAATTAATTGAAAATAAAATAAAATTTCTCGAAATGCTCCGAATTATCCGAATGCAGAAAATACTCAATCCGAATAAACAGGTAAATTACAGAAAACATTTTCCACAAAAAGCTGCCTAGGGTCCGATATTCGTACATTTGGTTTACAGAAACCTTCGTCGGAGTGTAGTCAGTAACTTTCCTGGTTATAGGTTTAATGATATATTAGTGCATAACGGACAGATATTTACAGTATATATTCGTTTTAAATTGGGTAAACAGGATTGTTTCTCAGGGAATGACACTCCTGATCAGTAAATGCTAATCGAAGCTGATGAAAGCATAGGGGACCCACCTCGTCATAAGTAAAATTCCCCAAGAAAATGGTATATATCAATAAGATTGAGTGTTACTGGATGCTTTAAAGTTACATTCATTTGTCGACATGAAGATGAAAACGGAAGATAGAGAAACTCTGAGGCGCTTTTTACGATGGACCTGCCATTAGGCAGTGCATTGCAAGAGAGATATTCGTTATAAAAATAAACTACGTCGTGGAACATGCATCTCTTTTTCATTCGAACCCTAATTCAATGAACTCAGATCTACACACAATAAGCGACTGAGAACCTATAGTGCTGGATTGTTTGAAGCATTGTCGCTTGGATAATATCGTTTTCATGGTCGAAATCTTGACGTGTACTGAGGAAGCCATTATATGAGTTCTACAGTGGTTCACCGCCTACAGCCGCCATCTTGATTGTAGCAGCTGTAGGGGGTCTGTGCAGACTTCATGCGACAAATATACATGTACATTCTTACTGGCGATGTTGAATTGAATCCTGGCCCTGTTTCTTCCTCTAACTTATCCACTTACTGTCTCAATATTCGATCTGCCACCACAATTACAAAAAATGCAAACAAACGTGAGTTAATACAACAGTACATTCTTGATAAGTCAATTGATCTTCTCTTTTTAACTGAATCATGGTTACCTTCTGACACTCCACCCCCAGTCCTTAACTCTCTTACTCCTCCTGGCTATTCTATTCTGCACATAGGTCGTTCTTCTGGTCGTGGAGGTGGCATTGCTGCTATTTTTAAGTCCTCTTTTTCTGCTTCCCTCATTAAAAGCTTATCTCTTCCATCTTATTAGCACATGTTGCTTAGGCTTACTTGTGCCTCTAAATCATATCTCTTTCTAACTGTATATAGACCTCCTTGCTTGTCCAAGTCTGACTTCCTTTCTGACTTCTCCTCACTTCTTGAGGATGCTGCCTTTTTACCGTCTGATCTTATCATTATGGGTGATTTCAATATACATATTGACTCACATATCGATCACTATTCTTCAGCTCTTCTACTACACTCGAGTCTTTTGGCCTCAAGCAGCATATTTCTTCTCCTACCCATACCTCTGGTCACATCCTTGATCTGTTAATTACCCGTGACATGACTAAGTTGATTGATTTCGGAGTCTCAGAGATGTCATTGTCTGATCACAGTGTAATTTTCTGCAAACTGCCTGTGGTCATTAACTCCTTTTCTTCTAGAACTATTAGAGGCTATCGTAAACTCTCCTTCATCAGTATTTCTTCATTTTCTGCAGATATTATGGCTTCTTCATTATAATACAGTCCAACTTCAACTGTTGCTAATTTTACACAACAATTTCACTCTGTGCTTTCGTCTTTATTAGACAAGCACGCTCCTCTCTTAACTATTTCTTGTCTCTCCAACCCGAGGAAACCCCTTATTTCTGATGAAATTCTCATACAAAAATCCTTACGTGCCAAACTAGAATAAAAATATAGGAGAGATAAGAAAAATCCTCCTGAATTGCAAAACCACACGATCAAGGCTAACTACGTTAAAAACGTTAGTTAGTTGATCATATGATCTCCTCCGCCAAGAGTTCTTACTTTAAGAACTTGATCTTGCAGAATCAAAACTGCCCCAAAAAATCTTTGGGGAACCCTTGATGCACTGCTTGGTCGCACTATCCCTAAGTCTCTTCCAAATTGCAATTCTCCGTCAACTCTTGCCAGCAATTTTCTTAATTTCTTTGATGACAAAATTACCAGACTCAGTTCTTCCATTCCTCCCTGTCCTGAGAATATTTCATATCCGTCAATACCAAATCCTCCTCTGCTGTTAAATTTTAAACCTGCTTCTCTTGAAGAAATCCGTCATCTAATAATCTGCTCTACCGACTCATCTTGCTCGCTAGATGCCATTCCAACCAAACTACTTAAATCTTGCATTGATGCCCTCCTATCTCCAATTACCCATCTGATTAATCTCTCACTTTCTGAAGGAATTTTTCCATCTACTTTTTAAAATGCTGTTGTTTCTCCTCTGCTTAAAAAGCAACCACTTCCTAAAGATGATCTTTCTAGCTATCGTCCCATTTCCAACTTAAATTTCATTTCCAAAATCTTGGAAAAAATAATCTACACTCGCTTATGCAGCCATCTCGAATCTTTTCCTTCTCTATCTTGTTTCCAATCTGCATATCGAAAGCTTCACTCCACTGAAACTGCCTTACTCAGCATTCATAATGACCTTTGCTTAGCCTTAAACTCTCAATAGGTATCAGCCCTTGTACTACTTGATCTTTCGGCTGCCTTCGACACCATCGATCATAACATTCTTACCAGTAGACTTGAAACGTGCTTTGGTATCTCTGATTTCACTTTCTCTCTGATCTCCTCCTATCTTTCTGGTCGCACTCAATCTGTTATTATAGACAATGAACGCTCCCCTGAACTACCTCTTCTTCGTGGTGTGCCCCAAGGATCTGTACTTGGACCTTTACTTTTTTCCCTCTACACTACCCCACTCAGTTATGTTTTAGACAATGCTTCAATAAAATTTCATTTCTATGTTGATGATACTCAGATGTACATCTCATTTTTTAGCTCAGACTCTGACTTGAAATTGTAACACCTTTCATCTGTTCTTGACAAAGTGTATTCATGGTTTTGCGGTAATCGTCTCTCTGTCAAACCCTCTAAAACAGAATATCTTTTAATCGGCACTCCCCAGCAAAGAACCAAAATTGCCAATTCCTCCATCTATTTTCAAAATATTGCTCTCACTCCTAGTCCCAAAGCTAAAAACCTCGGTGTCATGTTTGATGAAAATCTTGATTTTAAATCTCATATCTCATCTGTCTGTCGTTCATCTTTCTTCCAGATTCGTCAAATCAGACAGATTCGGTCATCTCTTGATAAAAATTCATCCATAATTCTTGCCAACTCAATAGTTCATTCTAAACTTGACTACTGCAATTCATTGCTATATGATTTACCTTCTTCTTCTCTAATGCGTTTGCAACGCGTTCAAAATACTCTAACACGTGTTGTCTGTCGATCCTCGAGGCTTCAGGCCACCTCTAGTTCCTTGCTTAATAACCTTCATTGGCTTCCTGAAGTTAAAAGAATTAAGTATAAAATTGCTCTTTTATCTTTCAAAACACTCCTTTTTGGTAAACCTTCTTACCTTTATGATCTCCTAATCCAATATCAACCTTCTCGTAAGCTTCGTTCTTCCGATACCAAACTGCTCGAAATTCCTAATATTCTCACTTCGTTAGGTAGACGTTCATTTTCTTTCTCCGCTCCTACTGTTTGGAACTCTCTGTTTGCTGATCTTCGCTCATGTTCTACTACTTCCACTTTCCGTTGTAAGTTGAAAACAAATCTCTTCCCACCATGGATTTTATTTTATCTTGCCTGACTGATTTTTTGACCACCGGGCCGGCACTGTTTAGGATCTTTTATTTCTCTTCAGCACGTGTTTTTTCAGATCGTTTGGGGTGAATCGATTTGTAGTGACATGTGATGGGGGGACGTCCCTGACATCATCCTTGTATGAGGAAACGGACGTTAAACCTTTATTATTATTATTATTATTATTATTACATGCATATTCTTAATGAGATGTCAGATAAGTGCACGATTGTTGTCATAAAGTGCTCGAGTGCTTTTAGGTAAGTGCAAAAGTGTTATCAGATAAGTGCAAAAGTGCTATAAGATAAGTGCAAGAGTGATATCAGATAAGTGTACGAGTGCTATCACATAAGTGCACGAGTGCTATCAGATAAGTGCACGAGTGCTATCAGATAAGTGCGGAATTGATATCAGATAAGTGCGCGAGTGCTATCAGATCAGTGCAGAAAGTGCTATCAGTAGTTTTGTTCTTGAAGGCAACGAGTAAAATCAATTCCCGGATCTCCGTTATCTCCATTGTCTTCAGTCATTATCTAGGTCGTTCCATTGAATGTCAATCTTCACTTCCTAGTGCCACTATATACACACGAACTAATGACGTCACGTATAACTGATATCTTTGCCGTTTAACTCTGATTTAAATGAGAACTTTGACCAATCAGGATAGCTTTTCTATTGTAGACATGACTGTGTTAAAAAAAGTAAACACGCATTATAGTGAAATGATCAACTATGTTGATATCTATCACTTTTTATAACACATGTTTAAACCGTTAGGCAATTTATTCCATTTTCCGTGTAGCCAGTCCAGTGAATGTCCGAGAATTTACTCTCAGATCAGCGCGGCTGGGATTCGAACCCACGAGGGTTCAATTCACCTCAGTATCTCTCATTTAAAATTTCATGACGTTACCCCTACGCTATTGAGACATTCAGTGTTGTTGTTACTTAGATCAGAGATAAAAATCTTCACCGGGGGTGATAATTTCGTTGACTGAATCGCAATGTGTACCCATGTTACTGTATGGCTTAGACAGTGTTGTACTGTCGAAGTCACAAATTCGCAGCATTGAAAATGCATATACACAGATCTACTCTAAGCTTTTACATACATTCGATAAGAATATTATAGCTCAAAGTCAATATTACATGGGTCAATGGCCTGCTGATCCAAAAATTGCAATACGACGATTGAAGTTCTTATCTAAGCTACGTTCAATGGGCAACCATTACTGTGAAATGTTTGATTATAAGCATGAAGAATTATGCGAATTAATATCTGAGTACAATTGGTTTATTGGATGTAATGTTAAGGATATATAGAAAGTAAACTGGAAGTACTATTTGCGTCTATACTTTGAAATTAATAAACTAAATAAAACTTAAAATTAATGCACAATAACTGAAAAAGTAAAAGACTATAATTTTCTCTAATTTATTTTATTTATTTGTTTGTTGAACGCTTTTCGAAGTACATATGTGTGATGTTTCATGTTCTTTTCTTTTCAAACACTTTATCTCTTTGCACTGTTTCGCTGAACATGATGTCACTTTGTATAGTGTACCTTTTATTGTGTACTTATTGTACTTATGCTACCATAATTTTGGTGAAATAAAGATGCATATATAAAAAGAAATTGACAGATATCTTAGTGAAATTATTATAAATGTTTGTCCATAATTGTAGGATATTTATCATTTTAACAGAAATACAAAACAATATAATGATTAGTAAATTAATCATTTACACTTATTCATTTTCACTTATTCATTTTCACTTATTCATTTTCACTTATCATTTACACTTATTCATTTGCCATAAATATTACCCGTGCTGATCAGTTCGCTCTGAATTCGAACCCAAAGGCCTTCTTCGCAGATTAATACTGTCATAATAAAATAAAATAAATTAATACTGCATGTCACTACCTAAAGCGCTAAAACTGTAAGAATCTGAAATGATCTGAACTTAGAGAAGTGCACGTATATAGAAATAGTTAGATGTAGAATGCACCTGCAGATTGCGGCGTCACACGGTTCTAGATGTACTATATTTAGGTCATAACATTTTTCTCTCTCTCGCGCTTTCCCTAATCCGCTTTATTCCATATTCCACTTGTATCCATAAAGCCTGCAGCATTATCCATTCATTGCACCTGTCACTTGAGCAGCGTGATTGAATGAAGGAATTGTTGTAGATTGTGTTTCCACTTTCATTTGAGGGCTTTAGGGCCCTAATCCCCGTAGAGATGACAGTGTCTCAATAGATTGAGAAATTTCAGGGCCATAATCCTCTATAGCAAACAGGGAGATTAAGGACTTCAAGGGCATTTTATGTATAAAAAGTGGCGTTAAATTCTAGTAATTAGAGCTGGACTCTTATAACTAAAGGATTAGGTGCGTATAGCCTAGAAACAGCATAGCTTGAGACTGCCGTTAGTGGCGAAAGGTCACAATTTTCAGGTGGGAAGCAAAGAATAACCTTAAAGTGTCTAAATATAATTTTTAAAAAGCTCGCTAGCTATAATTTATCGTGTTAATCTATATGAAATAGTTGCGGATTCTTTAACATTGATCAAATAATTAAACTTAAATCATAACGTGCTAAGAGGAAATTTTTATAAAACAAGCCTGCATGCCTTATTAAATTTAGAATCATTTCAATAAAATTAGTGAATCTAATATTTACTAAGTAAAAATTGCGGCTCCAAGAATATAACGTAAAATATGGTAAGAAAAATTTTAAATTCCATATTAAAATCACCGGTTACTAATATTTATACATCGTAACAAAAAATTTAACGTCTATCTCGTGGGCCGTTTTAGAAATCAGGTACAGCCAAATAAAATCCCATTTACTGACATTCAGTAAATGGAGCTATCAGTGAAATTGAGCTATCAGTGAATTCAGCTATCAGTGAATTCAGCTATCAGTGAATTCAGCTATCAGTAAATTGAGCAATTTGTAGATTCAGCTATCAGTATATTCAGCTATCAGCAAATTCTAAATGCAAAGGAACAGAGTGAAGGGAATAAAAAGCCGTCAGTTATATAACCACTAATATGACCACTGTATATTCAACACACGTTGATACGTCTCGGCTTTCCACAGCCATTCAAAGACGTCATGTTTCAATTAACCCACGATCCTTGTAGAATTTCCGGATCGTTTCAGCAGCAGCTGTCCAGTTTGCGAGGTGCAGAACGTATATCACGAGACAAGAATATTCCCATATATATACATATATATGTATATATGTATATATATATATATATATATATATATATATATATATATATATATATTTATATATATATACACGTATATACACTGTGCTTTTTATAACTGATACCCCAAATTGTTTTAACAATAAAGTCGTAAGAAGTTGACCGATGCTCTTGAAATTCACAGAACTTGACCAGCAGCCAATTCTACAAAAAACTAGATAAATTTCCTTTGAATATCTTTAATAACGTGAAAGTTATAGTTTTGTGAATAGGAGTGGGGTCAGATAAGAAATTCCCAATACAGGATTACGGGCGTGTTACATTTAGCGTAGATTATCTCTATAAAAATACTAGTTACCACGCAATATAACATATCTGCTAGTGCTATTTTTAAGAGCAATCATTTCTTTTTGAAACGACGTAAAATACTTGCCGATATGTTCTTAATTGACAAAGTTATCGAACTTGTTATGCATGCATTGCATGCAGAGATTAAACGAAGAAGAGGACACCACTGCAGGCTGCGGTGATAGCAGTTGTACCCAGACATGCAATGAATGCATTAAAAGTTCAATAACTTTGTCAATTAAGAACCTATCAGCACGCATTTTACGTCATATTGCAAAGAAGTGATTGCTCTTTAAAATAGCTTTAGCTGAAATTTTGTAACGTGTTCGCTATTACTTTTATAGATATAATTTGACGCTGCATGTAACACGCCCGTAATCCTGTACTGGAAAATCCTTATCTGACCCCACTCCTATTCACAAAACTATAACTTTCACGTTATTAAAGATATTCAAAGGAAATTTATCTATTCTTTTTGTACAATTGGCTGCTGGCCAAGTGCTGTAAATTTAAAGAACATTACACGGAAATTAAAATAAATTGCCTAACGGTTTAAACATGTGGTATTAAAAGTGATAGATATCAACGTAGTTGATCATTTCAAAATAATGTTTGTTATAATTAATAGTGTTACAATAAAATATACTCAGTTATATTAACAGCAATGATGGTAGTAATATATATATATAAACCAAGAACTGAGTACCGCCAGAGATAGGCCGCTTATATGGGCAAAACTCTTTATGAGAAATGCATTCATTAATTTTATTCTCTGATTCACCAGACTGATGAAAAACACTAGCGCCTTAGGAAAGCCATACTAAAGTTTATCATGCTACTTGTCGCTCTGCAAACTAAGCTATTGAGATACGTTTTTTTATTTAAGCTATTGAGATGCGTTCAATTATATTGAGATGTGTCAATTGATTAATGTCCTATAAATGGTTCGTCTTTATTTTATCATTAAATACAGCTGAATTGAACATGTTCTAACGTCACATGATTTTATAAAAGAATTAGAAAAAAATTATGAAGATAAAAATTTTAGAATTGTGCCGAGATTTGCGAAGTCAAATAGGGATGAATTAATCGTGAATAGACTGTCAACAAATCAAATAAGAAAGTAGAAACAGTTTGTCTATTTCCATAACAATCAAAATCTTCAAAAGTCATACAAATTAAAAAATTCAAAAAACAGACTAATAGCAATATACAACTATTCAAAATGCAAAGAATTTGTGAAAAAAGCTGGTAAAGCTAATGTTAGCGTCAGTTTCCTCACTCGAAAGCGATGTCAGTGACGGGCGAGCACAGGATTTGAACCCAACACAAACTGATCCGCGGTCGAGTATCTTAGCGACATCGCCACTGGCTGCAGCCAGAATGGTAAGATTTATACATAAAATGGCTCAGCAGTTAGGAGTTACATTTAGGAGAGTGCAAATAGTAAATGCACTTACTAACTAACACGGCGCTAACTCTTTACCTTTTGAAGTACTGGAGGTTTACCTTATCTACACTGCTACATGGAATATGTAGAAGCTCTCATTCTACCTGACAAAACAATTATTCTGTGAAGTGAAGACTAACTGGTGTTACGGATTAGTTGTATATCACTGCTTTCTCATCGATACTGTAGAGACCCTGACCTTCGGTGCAATGCAAAGCTATTTATGATTGCGAATATCGATATCTGCACTTGTCGTAAAAGGCGACTAAGTAAGAACTGATCAAAACAACGCGAAACTAGTTTTAAATTGAGCCACTATATTAACTAATGCATTACGACATTATATTTCTAAGCTATAGGCAGCATTGGTGCATGCATTAGGCGTAGCTTTCTGTGAAGGGGTTAACATATCCCTGGATGGAGTGCATCATATGGACCAGCCTCTTAGCAGAACACTAGAGAGAGAGAGAGAGAGAGAGAGAGAGGAGAGAGAGAAACAGAGAGAGAGACATAGAAAAACATAGAGAGACAGAGAGAGAGAGAGAGAGAGAGAGAGAGAGAGAGCGAGAGAGAGAAAGACAGAGAGAGAGAGAGAGAGAAGAGAGAGAGAGAGAGACTGACAGAGAGAGAGAGAAAGAGAGAGAGAAAGCGAGAGAGAGAAAGACAGAGAGAGAGAGAGAAAGAGAGAGAGAGAGAGAGACTGACAGAGAGAGAGAGAGAGAGAAAGAGAGAGAGACAGAGAGATAGATAGAGAGAGAGAGAGAAAGAGAGAGAGAGAAGAGAGAGAGAGAGACTGACAGAGAGAGAGAGAGAGAAAGAGAGAGAGAGAGTTTAAGCAAAGACTCTGCTTGCATTTAGTTCTGATTGCGGGCATTAATATAATCTATTAATAAAAGATCTAGATAAAATATTCATTATTATAAATTTTTGCACAATGATTTATGTCGGCCTGTTTTGACCGAAAGGTAACTTCAAAACTCCTTACCACAATCTTACAGGTTCATTTAAAAAATTACTTTTAAATTGAAAAAAATTGATTTCAAAGGGCACATTTGGCATATATACAACATGTACGTATATAATACTATATATACAGACTGGGGCAAAAATAATAATCCCCTATACATAATATATATCTGTATATAATATATATATATATATATATATATATATATATATAATGTTTATATAGATATTTAAAAAATAACAGCACACTAGGTTAGGAAGCCCAGATGCTTATTTTAAGTCCCATTTCCTTCTTCCTCTCCATGGTTATTGGTAATCTTTGCCTTTTGATGGAGTATCAATTGCAGACGGCGCCGATTTAAGAATAACCTTCCAACACCCTGGGAATTTTAATTTTAAGCCGTCATGACTCGGTCTTCTAAGATGGTAATCCAACCATGTACTATCCGAGGCCGATATAGCTCAACCTCGATTACTGGCGCGCAACTAAACTATATGCGCTAAATCCCGCCGTCTATAGTCTTATTATTACTTGAAACCAAACTATAACTTTTTGTCGTATTAAAGTACATTTATTTTGAACTCCCTTCTTTCTCTCTCTTCAGTGCACTGCCAAGTGGCAGGTTCAAAGTACATATTCATACTCAAAGTCAGCTTTCAATTTTGAACTATATAGTCTAATTAACGTATTCTATCAGATGCCCCCTGCTTCTCAAGTAGGTGTGCTATCCATTTAACCGCCCGAACAGTATTCTTCATACAATAGCATATTCCCTTCTTCATCAAAAAGTGTCCCCGTTACAAAGATAGCGTCTTCTTTGTAAGATATATGAATCAAACGATTACAGTGAGAAAATTTTCGAAAAAATCTAATTATAGTTTAACCTGTTGCTATACGTTACAGTACAAAAAATTAATTATTTAAGAGAAGAAAGCAAGCTATCTAAATTTTTCCAATTTACATTCTTCATCGTGCTCGGTTTCGTTTCTAATCGAAAGCTATTTCGCTCGCTCAGTCGCTTGACAATTTCTCAACATCGTTTTTCTTTTCTCGGATAACGTGTGAACGAAATTATGGACGCAATGTATTTAATGTCAAAGGTGTTTTCAAACAAAACTCGCCTTCTAAGAAGGAGGAAATTCTCTTTTGATGCAGTATTGGTAGCCTGAAAACAATAGTGCCTTGAATTCGATGATAATCTATGCTTTATCTATTCCCAAGATTATAAATACAAACTCATCATCTTCACCATCTTCCCTTAAATCCCTGTTTAGATAAGGTCAGGATTTTTTAAATTTCATTCGTTTTCAAATATGTTGTAGCAATTTCTGTAGCCTATGCGCTCACCAATGGAATGCCCTTTCTGGCGTTGGTTTGATCTTAGTGGTAGGTCTTCTTTAACCACATACCCAGTGCACGGTTGGCGCATTCTTGAGCAAGCCGGACACATCATGTGCAAATAAATACAAACTGATATTTAAAACTGAATTTAAGTTAGTAACGTTCTATAGTCAAAAACTAATAATTTATTAAAGCACCCGTCTGTAGCTTAACGACACCTTATGAATGAACAGTATTTAAAAAAGAGTATACGTGTTGAAGCTACGTGTGACTCACTGTTAACCGGTAAAATCAAATATCAGTGTGGATAAAAAACCAAAAGAGACTGACGAATGTTATAGTCCTTGCTAATATCATCATTATTATCATCATCATCTTCCCTTGAATCCCAGTTTAACCAGGGTCGGGATACGAATAGACTGTCTCAAATCATCTCTCTCCTACATCATATCATCCATCAGTCAATCTTCTATTTGAGACTTTTCCATTCGTATAAATTTTTGTAGCAATTTCTGGAGCCTATGCACTCACCAACTGAATGCCCTGTCTGACGTTGGCATGGATCTTAGTGCTTTAGTCGCCTTCTACGACACGTGCAGTCATTGGTTGGTCAATTCTTCAAATAACCCAGACACACCACAGGGAACTAGTCATTGCTGATAGAAGTCTATAGAAAATTTATATCAAAATTACCTTGATGGAGCTGATACAACCCAGTTTATGTATCCAATATAGAATCATCGACAATCAATATGCGTTCATGGAACCAATTTGACAATCCATCATGGAACCAATGTGATTACCCAATAAAGCTTATATGTTTAGATTTCCTAACAAATGTCCCACTATTTGGCCCTTGAAATATTTACAATTTAGATACGCCTAACGGTCTTATTATATATTTTATTATTGACTTTTTATCTCACGCATTCAACAAACCATTAAATTTTGTCATTAACAGCTTTAGAAAGGTTTTGAACTTTCATTTCTTCCAATCGATGCGAACACTTACTGTTTCTAACAACAAACTTACAAATCTCTTGAGCTCGTAATGCTGAAGCAAATCCATATTAATCTATTCCTTTTTAAAGTTTCGAATGTGCTTGCTGAATAATACTAATATGCAAGTTAAGTGTTTTGTTGTTCTGAGCTTGTTATAGAGAGCTCAATTTATGCTCAGCCTATTTGCTTTATAGTTCTTGTTGCATTGTTGTATGTGTAAGATTCATGTATGGGTTACTACGCCTGAAATAAAGCAATACAAAAATATGATAACAAATAGAAATTGGTTGACCAATGTAAACTTATGCAGCATCCAAGCAGCAGATCAATTAAAGAACGGAAATAAAAACCGTCGAGGATAAACAATTTTATAGTTGCCCATTTCGTGACAGTAAAGTGAGTGACAAACGACTAAAGCAATTTAACCCGGTTGCAACTTTAAAAGTTAAAACCGATCAGAGAGGACCGCTCCCATCATTCGTTTCTCGTCCATTTCTCTTTCATTTACATCAGCCAAATTTCTTCTCAAGGCTTTTATTGTATTTGTCAGTGATTTGGCGTTGAATGCTGAAATAAACACCGCTCTCTCTCTCTCTCTCTCTCTCTCTCTCTCTCTCTCTCTCTCTCTCTCTCTAGGCTTTCCAGGAATTTTTCAATAACTTGATGCCAATTCAGAGATACTTTGACGGGTCATGAATTTTATATCGTTATTCTGAGAAACCTTCGCAAGACATTTTTCTTTGAATGGATTTTTCATAGTGAACGTAACGCATATTTTGAAAGAATTTCATCCTAGCTTAACATACAGTATATTAACGTAATATCAATTAGCATCAATTAACATCATTAAACACCTTAACATCTCAAGAAATCTTTATTATTTTTCAATAATTCAGTTATTATTATAAGGAGGTTTTTCTTTTTACTATGATTGAAGTCAAATACAAAATTATAAAAGTAGTTTGAGTAAAGAAATAACGTCAACAACTTTTTAAACTTAATACGTCTACTGTTATGCTAAAAAAGACATTTCTTCGTCTTACTGGCAATCCTTAGCCCTTTTGTCTCCACTAAGCCATCATTTCTATTAAACTGGAAGAAACGTGCAAAGATGCTATGCTGTAGTTTCTAAGCGTAGCTCCTTGAGTTACTTTGGATTGATTTTCTGAATTTTGGAATTTGCCACCGTTTTGGACCTTCTTTTTGCACGCCGGTCTGATTTTGTCTCAATAATGCTCGATGTTGTCATTAATGACTGTAGCACTGCAATTGTTGTTATTGTTATTATTATAGATAAAGAAAATTTGACTCTCATGAGAGATATTGACGCTAATTATCTGTAACTAGTTTAAACTTTATAGTCAAACTACATTGTTTGTGTTTACATAGCTATGCCATTTTTTATTTCAAATGTCTGCGGTTACTTGATTATTGTTAATAAACGATGATTATATAATTTAATTTAATCTTTTAACTCTCTCACTCTACCATTGGAAATTTTATTAATTCTATTTACGATATATAATTGTGTACAAAATATGGCATAAGCTTAAAATAATGCCACCGGGTTGCAAAGTCGAGGTTTTCTTACGAAGATTGTAGCGAATAATAATCATGAGGCCAATTAGCATTCGAGAAGTTTTAAATTAAAGAAGATCAAGAAGAACTTGGCGAGCTAGTGTCCCTGCTATTCTGAATTTTTTAGCTCTATAATTTCCTGAAGAGTTTTGTTTATCTGACGGATTGCGTAAACTAATCTGCATGCGATATATAAAGATATTGATTAGTAGAATAATTATATTAAGATGTTATAGCATTATACAATGTTACATCATCTCTTCAGCACAAGCCTTCCATAGGTATGTTTAGCCCCCGTGTTGTGCTTAAGTGTGGACCACTGCAGAATAGATCAACCGCAAACAATCTGCTGCGTGCACGTAAGAGGCGACTAAGGCAGTAGCTGAGGATGGCAAGATTGGACCCACATCATCATGAAATATTTTCCCCCAGGATTAAATGGTAATTAGTCCATCTAACTGAGGAATGCAACAGGAAACCACCTCAGAAGCCCTATTTATCCCAAGCTATAGGCTACATAAGGTATGGATAAGGCATTTAATGGCATTTAAGGCATTTAGACAAGTTAATCACTTTATGAAGTGATTAACTTGTTGATCTAAGGAGTGCTCTTATGGAGCGGGAAATCAGATTTCGAGTATGAATATGTACCTTGAACCTGCCACTTGACAGTGCACTGAAGAGAAGAAGATCGGTATGTGTGAATAGATCTGCAGTGACGTTTGCTGTGGGTACATCCCTAACATCATCCTTAATAGAGGACGCATTTTCGTTTAAATAGACCTACTGCCATCGCTGCATTACCTTCGATTTGATTGTCAATGTAATTAGTAAAATGATATAGTTACAATTTCAAAATGTATAACTGATGTTCGTTATTCAGTCTATTCTCTATTTCATCCTAATATCTAATAAATGCTCTGCTATAAGGAAGGTCACAGGCACGATTTTATTAGCACAATAAAAACTAGCAGCCAATGGTAGGCCATACAAAAATGTCTTCTGATCTTAAATAAAACAACTTTCACTGAATTCTAGGAGAACAGTTTTGCATTTGTCCATCACTTTCGCATCACATAACGTTTGATGAGCTCTGCATGTTAGCTGATAGTAAGCTATTTAGGGCAGTCTGTTTTAATCTTGACCACTTGCTGGCTCCGCTTTGGCTCCCACTAAACCAACTTTTTATCAAACCCGAGGAAACTTTGCCAAGAGAATTTATGCACTACCAACTAAGTGTTGCTCCTAGCGTGATAAAAACTTATAACCGGCATGATACTAATTATGATCAGTGACACTACTAAACTATAGCTAGTATAATCTATGTTTATACTACATTACTTTTATTTGATTTACTAATATACTATGCTATTATTTTTTTTGCTATTATTACTATGTTATTATTTCCAGGCATGTATTGAAATCTTGTTCTTATGCTCGGTGTCTTATGTTCGTATGTAATCCATCTGCGGTGGACAGATTGATTTGATAAAATCGAAGGTATGCATGTATATATTATATAATATATAGACTTTTCTGTAAATTTAAACGAATGAAAAAGTCTCACATAGGGGATTGACTGATGATAGGATGTAGGATATATAGGATTTGGGATAGTTTATTTGTATTCCGACCCTAGTTAAACTGTGATTCAAGGGAAGATGATGATGATGATGATGATGATGATAATGATGATATTGACTTTTCTGTATTTTGATTGAGCAAACTCTCATAATGCCTAATGTAATACTCATTATTCAGTTGAAGTTCTCTTATAAGTTACGGAATTTGTTGTAAACAAAACATTAATAGAAAGATGAACATCGTGACGTATGGCAGTCAGCGATATTAAAAGAGAAGAGCTGAGGAACAATCTGCATTTAGAGATTCAAGCAGGTTTTGTAATCTACTGAAAGGAAAGTAAGACACCTTTCATTTCTTTCTTGTCACACAATTAATTGCAGAACATTTTCAGCTCTTTGTCACTTAAACTGACCGCCGGGCATTCCACCGTCATTAATGCATCGCTCTCTAATGGTCACTAATAGCAATGATTTCGTATATTCAATGCTGTCTTGTTTACCGAGACTATGACCTCGTATCTTCAATTTAATCCCAGTTTAAACTAAGGTGGTGATACAAAAAGACCTACTCCACTCCTCTCTGCCCTATATCATATCATAGTTCAATCCCCTAGTTAACATTCATTTTTTTATTTAGTCGCCTTCTACGACACCTGCAGTCACCCCTGCAGTCACCGGTTGGTCTATTCTTTAAACAACCCGGACAAAATTCGGAGAAAGTCCTCGTCTTCTTCTTCTTCAGTGCACTGCCAAGTGGCAGGTTCAAGGTACATATTCATACTCAAAGTCTGTTTTCTCGCTCCATAAGAACACTCCGTAGATCAGCAAATTAATCCCTTCACAAAGTCTAAGCTGCGGCTGTTGATGCTGTAGCAGATATACTACAGCTTTTGCTGCAAAGCTTTTATCTGACTATCATTCAACAGCTAATCTATGTTAGCTGTCACTATAGCAGTTAATATAATGAAGCTGTAGCATTTAAATTTGATTGACTAATAGCATTGGCTATTGTAACAGCAAAATTGTAACAGCCATTTGGCTATTGTTACAATAGCCTTATCCATACCTTATGTAGCCTATAGCTTGGAAAAAATATGGCTTCTGAGGTGGTTTCCCGTTTTCTTCCTCAGTTAGGTGGATTAATTACCATTTAATCCTGGGAGAATATATTTTATGATGAGGTGGGTCCCCTCTTGCCATCCTCAGCTCCTGCCTTTAGTCGCCTCTTACGTACACGCGGCAAATTGTTTGCAGTTACCAAATTCTGCAGTGGTCCAACCACACCCGAGCACTGGTGTGCTCGGGTGTGGTTGGACGGGGATGTCCTCGTAAAATATTAATAATTAGATAATCATAATACACTAATGTTAGTATTTTTTAGATATATCATTTATTCTTGGGAGCTTAGGCATATGATAAGGTGTGCCTCCTGTGCCTTCCTCAGTTTCGACTAGAATTTACTGGGCAGGGGCGTCATTCCCTGAGACAACTTTTCTGTTTATCTCATGAGGGTACATTACATTAAAAAGTTAGAAGAATAACTGCATACACAGGTCACATTCTAAGGTATAATTTACAAAATGAGGCCATATAGAAAGAAAAATAGAAAGAAAGAGAAGCAGAGGCAGACCGTGATTAGGAATGTTAGGCGCTTTTGAGATCCACTCAAAAGGTGGACATAAGGAAGAAATCGTAAGAGAGCGACGAATAAGATTTTTGTCATGGACCTGCCAGTGGGCAGTGCATTAAGAGGGAGAGGGAGAGGTAGAGAATGTTAGTATGCAAGACCAGGTATATGTGTAACTGGCTGCTTGCTAAAAGTAATATACTCTACATTCAATCAACTTATATAAATTAGAAGATTTAACCAATAGCTCCGTAGCTTTTCTTTGCAACTAGACAACTTAGGATACGAAATTAGGATGACTGCGACGTTACTTAAAGCAGATATAACCACTGCAGTACGATTCAACAGACTAAAATGTTAATTTCTGACCCATCCTTGTTCTACTCTGATTCTCTTATTTGATTTTACTGTTAGAATCAAATGATTTATACGCGATAAGCGAACCTTGATTGATTTGCTGATGACGAATTGTCGTATATCCCACTAATGCCTGACTATAAACCCCCAAACTGTTGCGGATTTGAGAAATACGTCAGAGTAATATGTCAGAGGAGGAAGATGAGGGTGAGACTGAAGTCATTAAGGCGTTGCTACATTACGCATTCAGGACTATACCCGTCAACCAGGGATTGTATATTGACCGAATGTATTAAAATGTCATTCTGTCTCTAAAGTGATTTCTCTTGTCGCACTGCCTACTGGCAGGTCCATGGCATATAGCGCCTCCACTCTTCTCTGTCTTCCGTTTTCTGAGAAAAGTTTATAAAGTAATTTATAAACTTTAATTAGGGCTCTTCTGTACATAATTAAAACTACATAGTACAAGTACATTTACCAAAAAGAGCCAGTGACCAACTAGGCCTATAACTATTTATATGAAATTTCAAATATATATTTATACTTAGGTCTTATTTCGCCTATCTGTACATCGTAAAATACTTAATTATATCGTCCTTTTAACGTAGTTAGAATCATTTTTCGTCACGTTGACATTTTTATATTTCCTATAAATTTATCTTTATGAAATAACTTTTAGTAAGAGTTCATTCCCACTTGATCCTGAGCTCGCCCGTCACTGACATCGCGTTCGAGTGAGGAAACTGACGTTAACATTAGCGTAACCTGCTTTTTTATTTGAAGCGTGGCAATCGTTCCAGATGTTTCAATCCTAACTTCTTGGACATTGACTTGGCACTCGCATCACGAAGACCTTACGTCAGCTTGAGGAAAGTCTTACGATGTGAAAGCCACTCAGTATGTCCTGCATCATCGACAGCTACATACATCAACAGCTTGATGTTCTGCCATTTTTCCTCTCTTACAACTCCACTGCTCGTAATTAATACCTGTCAAAAAGATATAGGAATAGTCAAATCCGAATAGTTAGAATTCTATTGTTCATCTGCCACTCATGACACAATATAGCGACAGTAATTCACCACAAAATAAATTTTAAGAATATACTATATATTTTATAATTATGATTGTATTTCACTAAATTTCAATACTAAATCCTAATCCTACGGTGGTCAGCTAGATAGGACACGACAGTGTCCTTTCTGATGGCGTAGGTCTCTTACTCTAACCCTGATTTGAATGTTTATGTTTACGTGAACTCTGATATGAAGGTTGCTCACTGTTTTTTATTATTTTTCATTTCTGTTTATTTTTATAATTTCGAATTGATTTGACTTGAATAAACATCGCTCTTAATCATCTCTCTAATGTTGATAGTAATATGCCATAGACTTAAAGCTTGAATATAGTAGGCCTATACTGAAAGTAACTGGAACATTAGGTGGTAAAAATGCCATTGGGAAAAATACCAGTAGGCAAATACAAGTGGGAAAAAGTCACTTAAAGCAAATAAATGGAACTGTTGGTTCATATGTTTTCATCTAGAACAAATTAAACCTTAAAACGAAAAATATTTCAGAATTTAATAAAGGCATAACATTTAACGAGGTAGACTCTTTGGAGTTTTCGTAAACTCGTCACAGATGACGATTACATTTTAGTTGCTGAAAAGTTTTCCGTCTTATTTTCACAGCACAGAAGCATTTATTCTCTTCAGTTCTCGGTTGTAAGATTTACAGTATTTGTCGAAATGCAATACGGCTAGCATTTCATTTCAACAAATACAATACATTTATTACTATCGATTCTTATTAGCATCCAACGAATCTGTTTCTCGGACTTGTTGTTTGACTATAACTTAAATTTTGCCATTTAAGCTTCTGTTTCTATTCTCTATTTCTCACAAATGAAGAGATAAGTGCATATTTACGTTGACGACGCTAGAAATACCTACAGAGACTTTTGTACTGTCCTTTGTTTAAAAATCGATCAGGTAACTCTGCCTTGTCACCGAGAAATTGTTTTTCCTTGAAATTTAACAAATGTTCTTTCATTTCCTTCAGAAATTATTCAGCTAGAATTATTTAGGTTAATTTCAACACAAGCGCGCACACAGGTGCAAGCAAGCAGATTTTCTTGTGCAGGTATATATGCGCATTGTTTAAATATGGTTTACAACGAAAAGAGTTGACTATAACGTGTTCATTTCCATGTAACAGTCTGTTGTATATAATGTGTGTATATATATATATATATATATATATATATATATATAATATATACATATATATATATATATATATAATATATATATATATATATCCGTCCCTGACACAATCCTTGTACGGGGAAACGGACGTTAAATCTTTATTCTTTATATACATCTATATATACATGTATATAGGCCTACATATATATTCGGATAAACAGGATTGTTTTCTCAGAGAATGACGCCCCTGCCTAGTAAATATTAGTTGAAGCGAAGGAAGGCACAGGGGGCCCTCCTCGTCATAAGCAGAACCCTCCAAGAATAATGGTGAATCAAAAGAAATGTTAGATGATATAAATCATACTTGGACATGAAGAGGAAAACAGAAGATAAAAATGAGTGGAAGCTTTATATTCCATTGACCTGCCAGTAGGCAGTGCACTAAGATATAGGCCTATATATATATATATATATATATATATATATATATATATATATATATATGTATATATATATATATATATATATATATATATATATACAGTACAGAATAGGCCTACATGGATTACTATTTATTTATTTATTTATCTTTGTATCTACTTATCTTACTTATTATTATTATCTATTTATGTATTTATTTGTTTATTTATGAATATTTATTAGTTTTTATTTATTTATTTATATTTCTTCGTTTATTTATTCATTCGTCCCACGTGTGCATCAAAGAAACCTACAGTTTAAAAGCCTATAGTTTGTGTAAGGCAATAAAGTCCGTGAAGGCACAAAGATGTTCCGAATTTAGTCCTTGTAAATGCATCAATAGTAGCAGTGTTTAAAGTAATGGAAATGTTTTACTGTCTAAGACAAATATAAAAACGCATCATACAGAATATGCAGACGTGAATGTTACTTGCTAAAAGATCAATATATTAAAGTTATTATACAGCAGATCTCAGAAATTTACATAGATCAAATTTAAATGCACTATTCTTTGAAGTAATTAAAGAAAAACCATGACAATACTAAACGGCAGATAATTCGAAAATCTTACGTATCAATTTTTAAAATTAATAACTCTCAGCCCTATAATCAAATCTACAGTATATAACGTTAGGCTATAGCTCATTTATTAGGAGTGAGTCATGTCATGTCATGTGATCATCCTGGGGCTTCCTCCAGCCAAAGATTTCTCTATGATGTTCCTCCACAAAACTGTATTCTTTGCCATTCCCTCGATGTTCATTTTTTCTTTCTTCTGTTCTTCCATAAATGCTAAGTCCAGCAGCCTTCAAGTCTTCTTCGAGGCAGTCCTTCCATCTTCTTTTAGGTCTTCTCCCTATTTTCTTGCCGTCCGCTTTATAGTTAGCCTAAATATACTTAGAGGGTTTCTGTTATCTTCCATGCGCATTGCATATCCAGCCCATTTCATTCTTCTTTTCTTGATTATTTCACTGACCATTAGTGAAATAATTAGGAGTGATTCCTTTCAAAAAACAAAAGCCTCCTCAAATAGTAAAGATATTTTTTGTTCGGGATTTTGTAAAATGTATTCAAATAATACTTTATTTTCAGTAGTTCTAAGCATTCAGTACCGAGAGAATTTAGTCTAAGGAGAACTTACAGGGCACTCAAATATTTTATTCGTTTAAAATAATAAACAAATAAAATCTCTTATTCGTTTAGTAAATCTACACTGGACTGATTCGATTAGATCAATGTCATATTTAGTATGCGGTGACTAAAGATTTGATCCATACCCTAAAATGAGTCGAACATAGACTATATTATTGTCATTATCATCATCATCATCATCATTGTTCTTCTTTTCTTCATCTTCTCTTAAATCCCCGCTTAATTGTGTCGGGATTAGACAATTTTGTAGCAATTTCTGGAGCGTCGGTGCTCATCAATCGAATGAACTTTCTGACGTTGGCTTGGATCTTAGTGCTCTTTCAACTTTTACTACACGGTTGATCTTTTCGTCAGCAACCCGTACACATCACGGTCTGAAAATACTGTATAACGGCCTTAAAAGTTAAGTACTTTGACTTTGAAAAAAATTGTACTATGTGCATGGACTTAGGACAATTTTTTCAAAGTCAAAGTACTTAGTCTATGTCCCTGGACTTTGATACAATTCAGAATAGAGGAAGATTTTTGTTTGTCTTTTGAAAGTGAATTGTGTGAAAACGAGAGATCCTGTGAAAATCTATGAATATGGTAAAATCTATGAATATGGTAAAATCTATGAATATGGTAAAATCTGTGAATATGGTGACATTTACATCGAGATGGAATTGATATTTTAATTATAGTGTAGTCGTATAAAGTTGTCATTACAATAGCTTATGACTTGACATTTGCTTTCAAGGAGATCCTATTGCCATATTTATAGATGCATTTTGTTCTTAGAAAGTTAATGTGAAACTAAACCATAGGCTATGTAGACGTTATTGATTGGTTCATTTTGCAAAATATTATTATTTTTTCTTTGTACCCTTTCACGGGATTGTCAATTTCCGTGAAACTTATCCCTAAATAATATTTAAGTAACCTACCTCCTCCAGTTAGAGAGCTTTAATATCTGCGAATTTATCAAATACTGTACAAAAATATTCTAGCTATACAGATTTATACAAAGAATTCTATCTATACAACTAAGAAGTACGATCTTGTTAAAATTATAAAGCCAAACTTACTCATGAATATTTAATTTTTTCAGAAATTTAGGATTTGGAGAATTTATGTTCACAATTAAATAAAACGTAATTATATTATTGCAGATGTACATGACACAACTTTTTCACAAATAACAATTTGTATTAATTTCTATAAAGAATCCCTCTAGGTGAAAAGCTAGTGAGCAGAGTGAATATTTGTGCGTGGTATAATACGGAATAAGAGAGTCGTTTTCGGAAGTTGATTGGTTTTCAAACTGCCCTTGGGTATCAGTCGCTGTACCTTTAAAATTTCAGTGGATGGAAAATATGATCGAGCAAGCCGCAGGCTAAGGAATTTCAATGCGAAAATCTCATAGTAAAATATGTGTTTCTTGTAGCTGTATACTATTCGCTATAATATACTTGTGAATAGTTATGCGGTATGGAATGTTGCAATTCCTTACATATTATATTATATGTAATGTGGTACATATATTAAATGTAAATGGCTATGCTGAATGGAATGTAGCTATATTGTAGACGTATACATGTATACTATAGGCTCTAATAGAAATAGATATTGTGTTTGGATCGCAGCTATATCCTATATGCTTTACGCTATATTGTAAATAGCTATACTATATGTAATGTAGTATACACAATAATGTGATGTATACAATATGCTATATAAATAGTCATACTATATGGAATATAGATATATACTATCTGCTATACACAATAATACAAATATTTATACTATACTGTGTGGAATGTAGCCATATACTGTATGCTAAAATATAAGTAGTTATACTATTTGGAATGTATCTATATATAATATAGGCTTACTATAATATATATTCATCTCGCCCGACTGTTTTTTAATCACCGAACCGGCACCGTTTTTGATCTTATTCTTTCTCTTCAGCTCATGTTTTTTTCAGATGGTTTGGGGTGAATAGATTTGAAGTGACAAGTGATGGGAGACGTCCCTGACATCATCCTTGTATGAGGAAACGGACGTTAAACGTTTATTAATATTATTTTTAGTACTCGCTATGATATAAATAGCTACACTACATGTATAGAAATCAACTATTATGGTTCAATTACAGTTTCTCTGCAATGACACTTGTACCTGCATGGAAGAGAGGTGATTGAACCTCGTCTAGTGATGAACTCTCCAGATAGACATGATATTGTACATTAGATTATCTCTGACTAAGCAATTTTATTCATAATCACGTACATGCGAGTGTATCTGTATAATAGGAAAAATAACAAATTGGGTCTTAATTTAAAGTGTTAAATAACTCATAGGGCAACCGCAAACTATCTACTGCGTGCAAGTAAGAGGCGACTAAGGCAGGAGCTGAGGATGGCAAGAGTGGACCCACCTCACCATGAAATATTTTCCCCCAGGATTAAATGGTAATTAATAATAATGTAATGTAATGTAATAACATGTATAACTACTCGCCCTAAATTTATTATCTAAAAATGAAAAAACCGCAGCGTTAGTATTTCGGAACTTTAAATATGAAGCAGCAATAAAATTTAAATATATTGGCCTATTGGCAAACAATATGTAAGCGTCAAATGACAACGTTGTAATTAGCGTAACTCTTAATGAATTATAAATATGACGTCATAGTTACTTGAGACTGACAGACAGAACTGGCTCATTATATTAAATATTATACATGTAGACATAAGTTACGTGTGGTTTTTCCATCATTATAGCCATGAACTTTATTTCCCCGTGTTGTTTCCGGGTCATTTGAAGAATTTGACCAACAGTTGACTGCACGTATCGTAGAAGGCGACTAAAGCACTAAGATCCATACCAACGTCAGAAAGGACATTCGGTTGGTGAGCGCCTAGGCTCCAGTAATTGCCTTAAAACTTAAACGAATGGATAAAAGGAAGTCTATTTGTATCCCGGCCCTGGTTAAACTGGGATTTAAGGGAAGGTGATGATGATGATGACGATGATTGCCATGAACTTTATTCAATAATTGCACTCAGAAAAGATTAGATATAAAACGCTTAAGTGCAATTCACATTTGCAAAACTTTAAATAGCTTAAATATTTGTTAATCTTTTAATTCGTTGGAAGTGCTTAAAATAGCTTTAAAGTACTATGAATTAAAAGTTCGAACAGTGAGAAAATGTTAAAATTATCCGAGGAATTGGTGAACGTAATGACATTTTAAAGGATCAAACCAAAACTGCTTTTAGATCACGATGAGTGATTCTGATCTCCAATGGCAAGTCCAAAAAGGTAACTAAATACGGAAAAACCCAATATCAAAAATCCCAAGAAACAATATTCGAATAATTGCTTAACTTATAAACATTTGGCGTTACAAATGGTAGTTAAATCGTTATGAAAATGATGAAACTAAAGGACAGTGAACCGGTAGAATATCTGCAAGATTTTCAACTTCATATCAATGTGTTCTCGGCAATTTAATTTAATTTAGAATGTCTTAATAGCGTAGTGGTAACGCCAAGAAATTTTAAATGACAGATTCTGAGACGAATTGAATCCTCATGGGTTCGAATCCTAGCCGCGCTGATCTGAGAGTAAAATCTCGGACATTCACTGGATTGGTTATACGGAAAATGATCTAAATTGCCAAACGGTTTAAACATGTGGTATTATAAAAGTGACAGATATCAACATAGTTATTCATTTCACTATAACGCGTGTTTACTTTTACTCAACTCAAATTCAGAGTTCCGATCACTGGTTTGCTTTCAAGAGAGGAAAGTAAGAAATATGTGGCTTTGGTTGCAAACTACGCATTACTGAAGTAGTAAAAATTTTTTGACATAGCGTAGCATAACAACAATTAAAGTGCGACTGTCGTCAGTGACCACATCGAGTACTTCAACGTAGTTCCAAGTGCGAAACATATTAATATTAACATTTTTGTCTGAAAACTATTACATTGAATTAATGCAATTCATCTTCTTCTTTCGTAAACTAACAAAATATGTAACTGTTGTAGTCGCGTCATGCCGACCCGGACTTCGCTTCATCAAACGGTATATCCGGGTATTCCCTACGGAAATCCCAGTCTGTGGAAAGCACCCGAACAACAACCAGTACCCTACTATCCACTACCGATCAAGCACCATCCAACGGGAACGGCATCACGGCTCTTGGGGACGTCCAAGTCGCAACAGATGACCCGGAACCTACCAGTGGAGAGAATCTAGGACGGATTCAGTTCAGCGTCGCTTATGACTTCCCGGAGATGACACTGACACTGCGGGTGATCCGAGCCGTGGACCTGGTAGCAAAGGATATCTCCGGATCAAGTGATCCGTACGTTAAGATCATCCTACTCCCGGACAAGAAGCGGAAGTTGATGACAAATGTGAAGAGAAAGACCCTGAATCCTCGGTGGAATGAAGTGTTCGCGTTTGAAGGTAAGCCTTTAAACTTAAGTGATTTATATATTATATCATCATCGTCATCACTTTTTAAAATCATGATCATCAATTGGATCCCAGCTTAATCAGGATCGGGTGCAAATAGACCTTCCAGAATCCTTTAAACTTAAGTGATTTATATCATCATCATGTTCTGAAATCATCATCATCCATAGAATCACAGCTTAATCATTGTCGGGATACGAATAGACCTTCTCCACTCTTTCCTGTTCCCCATTAATCACAATTTACCCATACCATTCCATTCGTTTCAATTTTTGTAGCATTTTCTGAAGCCTATTTCTCACCAACCGAATGCCCTTTCTGACGTTGTTTTGGGTCCTATTTTTATGCCGCCTTTCTGCAATACGTGCAGTAAAAGGTAGGTCTATTCTTCAAGCAACCCGGACATTACACAGGGCCGTAATTGAATAGATCAGTGGTATGCAGTGGTAAAGTAAACCATCCTTTTCCGGCGCCTGTAGTAAGAGGCGACTAAGTACTATGTTGTATGTGATATCAACGAAGGCGCCATATTGTTCAAAATAACGTTACATGAAATATTTAGTTGAGATACGTAGCACGTTTTGTGGAAGTGATTTATTTACTTTTTGGTGATTTTGATCAAGACGGAGGGTGAGAGAGATAGAGAGAGAGAGAGAGAGAATAGCTTATCCATCTCGCCTCGCTATATTGACGCATTTAAACTTGTGGCAGCATCGTAAGAGTTGTGTGAATCTAAGCTCTGTACACTATACGTGTAGGTCTTTATTGAAGCTATTAGTGTACCTATACATTTAGCTGTACAATTTACTGAAGCTATTAGTGTATCTATACATCTAGCTGTACAATTTACTGAAGCTATTAGTGTATCTATACATGTATCTATACAAAACTCACTCGGCTGATCGTGTATCGGAGGCTGCGGAGGTGGCTCTACTATGTTCTGTGCTCCATCGTCATCACTGCGCATTATACAAATCAGTAATAGTTAATACAGAAATAATCATATAAATTAGAAATATTCTATTTAAAATATTTAAGCATTATTATTTAATTATTTTATTTTTATTCTAATGATATTCATTAAGTAATTATTTACTGAGGTTCATTTAGAGTGAGGAATTATATGATTGAGGAAGACCGAGATTAGTAATATTAGATGATTTAAAGATCCACTCGTTTGTGAACATTGAGAGGAAGACGGAAGACAGAGAAGAGCGGAGGCTCTGTATACCATGGACCTACCAATAGGCAGTTTAGTAAGAGAGAGAGATTTTGTTCAAGACGGAGGGTGAGAGAGATAGAGAGAGAGAAAGAGAGAGTGAGAGTGAGAGAAAGAATGACGGCGGGAGAGAGAGAGTGAGTGAGTGAGAGAGAGAGAGACAGAGAGAGAGAGAGAGGGAGATTGAGAGAGGGAGTGAGAGAGAGAGGGAGTAAGAGAGAGGGAGAGGGATAGAGAAAGGAAGAGAGAGGGAGAGAGAGAGGAAGAGAGAGAGAGAGAGAGAGATAGAGAAGGGAGGAGACAGACAGACGGTGAATAAGAGAGAGAATGAACAGGAATTTCATTTGCCTTGGAGCTGTCATTTTGCAGAGCAAGACCGAGAGAGCAAAAGAGAATTGTCTTAATCGAGTTATTCTAAAAATAGATACGTAAAGTAACATCAGCGATCGATTATTTGCTGGGGTGAATTTAGATCATCGACTGATTCATAGTTGAGACCATTATCCGATATGTCATATATTTTAATGTATTAAAATGCTAAACTATAGATGAAAATAAGAAATATATTACAAAAATACAGCTCCAAACTGCAATAATATTAAACATTTTTGAGTCACCATATTAAAGCAAAGAACCTTTAACTTTATTTTCCTTCCCAAAGGAGAATCGCAATAATGAGATAAATTTATTTTAATATCGCTAATAAATTCGCACAGTTTAAAGCTCATATGGATTAGCACAATAATATTATTTATTTCCATATCCGATTATCTCCCACGGATTTTATTGGAAAACAATGTAAAAGAGCTTAGGCTAACAATAGATATGAGCCTTGTTCAAGGTTAGTTTTAGCCCTCTATGTAGCCTCAATAGTGACATCAGATGCCTGGATTGGAAATGAAAACCTACTCTTCTTCTTTTTCTTAGCGTTAATACCGCTTTTCTGCAGGACCCTCTTAGCACATCTCGAACCGAACACCTACTTACTCTTAGTAATCCTTTGTAAACATCCTTTTCTTTAGTTCCCTTTATCCTTGGTCAGATTTTCTGGATTTGGAATTTGCACCGTTTTTTACCTTCTTTTGGACCTTCATTTTGGATCTTCTTGGATTTGTCTCAATAGTGTTCAATGTTTTCACTGATGACAGTACTACTCTAAGTTGTGTTTTATTTGTTTGAAATCTCAGCATAAAACAATAAAAACGTAGTTAATAAATAATTAATCGAACATCGTCATCATCATAATCATCATCATCATCATCATCATATTCATCATCATATTCATCATCTTCATCATCATCATCATCATCTTCACATAAAATCATTTAACTATGGTCGGGGTACCAATGGACCGTCTTTTCCATTCGTTTTATACAATTAAAAAATATCAATCAAGCAATTAGCAATTAGCCTATTGTTTCCTAAGCACTCACAAATCGAATGCCCTAATTAATTAGTCAATAAATAATGAAACTATGAGGAGATGTAATGGGCTAGTACTGGAGAGTCTAAGCTACGGCATATAATAAAGCAGCAGCTGCTAATAAAAAGGAAACAAGAATAGGTTACAAAAATGTTATTTACTACTAATTGGTGCAAATCAATCAATGGACACATTAAAATATGATGTTAATAATAATGATGTTAATATTCAAATATTTAATTATTTAAGCAACTAGATATACTAGTAAAATTATTCGCGATTAAGGCAACTAATTCTTCTACTAACGAATTTCAATTCAGTTCTATTAAATTAATAATAATAATAAACTAATAAATTACTAGTGTACATGTGTGTAGTTGAAGATATATGACGAATATTTCCATTGTAGCAAAGAATAAACTATTTAATAAGATTTAATTTGCACATTTTACGTACACAAATTCAATGATAGATTCTCCAAATCTTTTCATCACTCTATTAACTATTACGATTATTTGAAACTAGTAGTAGTAATAATTTACAACGCCTCGTGGCGCAGTAGTAGAGAGCTCGCTTCTTGAGCGAGAGGTCGCGGGTTCGATACAGCTTGCGACGTGGGATTTTTTTTCGAGAGGCGAATAAAAACCTAGTCGTGTACACCTGGTGGTGTCAGGTCGATAGATAACGGCCTTATTAATGTTCTATTTTCTTATCTAGTCCCCTCCGCGTCGATCCCGAATAGGGATTAACGGCACGCTAAAAAGCAGTAGTAGTAATTAGAATAAGCACTACTCAATAAGGCAAAATGTAACATTTATGTACTTAGGAGATTCAGCTTAGACGAATATGAAATTTATTCTCAGAAATCATAAATTATTCTGACAACATTTATATGACAATGATTTACAGAAGCGATTTCTTGTTTGAATTTGTGAATTTGAGAGCTTACAAAAATTAGATGCACTGTTATAATATTAGCGTAACCTCCTAGCTCTATCGGATATCTGATAGTAAAATAATAATTCACGTTCATGGCATCCATTTAATCTTATCAAATTCAGAATAGAAATATTCTCCTGCAACTAAAAAGTGGGTTCCTTTTCTGTGATTACATGAAAATTATTGTCTGTTTCTAAATTGCTTAAAATTATCTGAATATACATGTACTTTGACGAATGAAAAACAGCAAAATTAATTAAAACAGTTACATTGAATAAAGCGAGGATGAGGGTTAGTGAATTAACAAGGTTTGGGCGTCATCACCTGAGTTAAGCAACGTCGAGCTCGGTTATCCAGCAAGGCGTAGTCGTGCAGCGCGCGTGGAAGGCGAATTTTTTGATTAAACCGAATGCTGACAAGCATTGCATTAAATCCCAAGACGTTGAGAGATTATTCTTTAAATCTGCGCCAGCTGCAATCGATACGCTGTCATAAAGCTGGTAAAGCTAATGTTAACGTCAGTTTCCTCAACAATGTTTCGTCAGTCGAAAGCGATGTCAGTGACGGGCGAGCCTAGGATGTGATTAGACAACCATTTTAATTGATCGTAATCACCTGAAACGACAACAAAAGCCGAAAATCCAGCAATTAAACAAGGAAAGTCTGTAACACGTGCACTATTTCTTTCTTGTAAAAGCGGGTAAAGCCAAGGTTAACGTCAGTTTCCTCACTCGAAATTGATGTCAGTGACGGGCGAGCCCAGGATTTGAGCCCCGCACATCCGCGGTCGAGTATCTTTCCGACTTCGCTACTGGTTCCAACCAAAACTAACCAAGTTAACCAACTAACCTAAAAAACTAACTCAAACTCACCAAAGCTAACCTAAAATATAGGCCTAGGTGGAAAAAATAAGAAAGCTTTAAAAAAACTGCACCAGGCAAATGATGAAAGAATTGCACGAAGCTTAAGTGACAGGTTCTATAAGGCTTGCAGACAAGTAAACAAGATCAAAGCTGTTGTGGAGAGAGATGAATGGAGAATGTAATCAGTCAACATCAGGGCAGACAGCGGTGAGGTGAAATACAGGAAGAAATTAATTCAGCCTACGCTTCAGTTATGTAACCCTAGTAACAAGATGTGCTGCTGAGATCTTTAGAATTGTGCTAAAGTTGTGTTAATCTTTGCAACATGCCCACTACAGAAAAATAAGAATTATATATTAGTTTTATGATTTTAGAGTATAAATAATAATATTTTTATATTTAATGTTATATATTACAAATAGAAATAAATATAAATTTTAGATTGCCTCACTGCAAATAAAACCTTCCTTTTTCCGTCTGTCTTCTTAAAATTTAAAAAATTCGTTTCTATTAGTTTGCTAAGATGCCCAGTATTGAAATTTAGAACATATGAGATAATATAGACGTGCTATATAGATTAACGTAATTGTTAAACGATAAGATTTAGCCTCTCGTTAATTTTGCCTTGGCTCTATTATTAACGAAATTGGATAGTGCATGATAAATAATTTATGTGAACGTATGTTAGTCACTTCTCATCCGCCTTAGTGATAAAAAACTACAACTGATTTTCATTTCATCAAAATAGTCGACTTTCTGAGACGGATGTTAGCTCATCGATTGAACATTAGCCTCCGAATCAAGAGGCCCGATTCAAAATCGAGGCCTATCAGCAATGAATATATCAATGGCTTGGATATATATATATATATATATATATATATATATATATATATACACTGTCTACATGTATATTATATATATATATATATATATATATATACAGTATATATGCCTAAATCATACAAAACAGAATTATAGGCTAAGCAATGAAACCCTGTCAATAAATATACGCTTTATTTAATATCTGTCAGGGGCGAATAAAAACAGGAAAACAAGTCCGGGAAGAATCCCAGCCTACGAAATAAATTCTGTCCTGTTTGGCATTAATTTGTCCACGCGGTTTGGCACAGATTAGGAAATTGTGAAAAGTGTCACGTCTCGGCGCAATCTAGTTACCATAACGAGCCCCAGGATGCAAACAATTCCATCACACGTCGTTATCGTCACATTACTTCTCAACTTCTTTACGACAGGCTACTGCGTAAATAACGTTAGATTTGTAAAAAGCTCAATCATGAACTTAATACTTCGTTTCATCGTATCATCGTTTCTTCTTTTCAAGGAACGCCCTTGATTTAAAAGATGAATAAAACTCCATTTAAAATTATCGTTATGTTTATGCTTTTCATGTGAATAATTGGCATCTAAATAAATCTCAAAAAGTTGGTAATTAACACAGGTTTACAAGATATCGCTAGATTCTACTGATTATTCTAGATTGAACTAGTTGAATTTAAGCTTTAGAGTTGAACTTATGAACTTATGAGCTTATAAAAGCTGGTAAAGCTAATGTTAACGTCCGTTTCCTCACTCGAAAGCGATGTCAGTGACGATCGAGCCAAAGATTTGAACCCCGCACATACTTATCCACGATCGAATAACTTACCGATATCGCCACTGGCTCCAGCCAAGCGTTTATGAGCTTTAGCTTTTTATGAGCTTATGAACTTATTAATTTATGAGCGTTGAAGTTTATGAGTTGAACTCAATGAGAAAGAGTCTTCAGCGGATCAATATTAGTGTAAAACTACTGCTTAGAAAACTATATACTGCTTTATTAGTTTACACCATATGATTATTTTTATCAACAATGAAAGCGTATATAGCAGTGTAATGACCGAAATAGGTCTTTGGTGTTCATGTAGCGATCAATTGACTGATCATCTGAAAATTACCTCTGTGAGATTTTTATGCAGACTATGAGTATGAAAATATGGTTTAAATAAGTCATTTGAAATATCAATACAGAGAGAGAGAGAAAGAGAGAGAAAGAGAGAGAGAGAGAGAGAGAGAGAGAGAGAGAGAAAGAAAGAGAAAGAGAAAGAGAAACAGAGAGAGAGAAAAAAACAGAGAGAGAAAAAAATAATAGCAAATAATTGCCTATTTTCTAGGATTTCTATACAACAAGCTACATACTCAGCCATTGACTATGTCTTTAATCAGCCATTTGGCCATTTGACTGATCACTAGAGAGAGAGAGAGAGAGAGAGAGAGAAACAGAGAGAGAGAGAAACAGAGACAGAGAGAAAGAAAGAAAGAAAGAAAGAGAGAAATAGAGACAAAAAAAGATACTAAATAATTTTCTATTTCCAGGATTTCCATACAACAAGCTGCTCCACAGAACTCTCTACATGCAAGTCTTGGACTACGACAGGTTCAGTAGAGATGATCCTATAGGAGAGATCTGTATTCCTATCAGTGAGTTTGATCTGACCACAGGGCAGGTTCTGTGGAAGAACTTACAACCCTGCAAGGGTCACATGGTTTGTAATGTAGTAAGCATTTGCAATACTAAATATATATATATATATATATATATATATATATATATATATATATATATATATATATATATATATAGACCCACTCATATGTGGAAATGAAGAGGAAGGCGGAAGACAGAGAAGAGTAAAGGAGTTTTATATCATGGACCTGCCAAAAGGCAGTGCACCAAGAGAGAGAGAGAGAGAGATGCAATACAATCTAGATTTAACGTCCGGTTCAACGTCCAACGAGCGTTAAATATGTAACTGCAGTCAGTTCGACATCGTCACTGGCTGGAGCCAGTGGCTATGTCGGTAAGATACCCGACCGCGGATCAGTTTGTGCGCGGTTCAAATCCTAGGCTCTCCCGTCACTGACTTCGCTTTTCGAGGGAGAAAACTGACGTTTACAAAGTACAACAGTATTTTGGCAGAGGCTATATTTTAGAATGTTTTAACGAGCCTATGAACCATCATTATAAGGCGATCTGTTCTCTCGAGAATTGACTAATTTCACAAGAGACTGCGTCATCCGTTAATCGATATTTTACATATTTTCATTGACTAATTGAAGCTTAATCGGATGATCGATTGACTCTGACTGATCATTTGATTTATTGGCTTATTGATTTTCCAGGGTAAACTTGGAGAACTAATGGTAGGACTGTGTTATCAGCCTGCCAGTGGTAAAATAACAGTTGCAATAGATAGAGCGCGAGATCTCAAAGCTAAAGACATCAACGGATTATCTGGTTATTTCAGCTTTCATAAGATTTGATTAAGTTTACTTAATATTTACTGTTTTGAATGTTAATTCCTTGATCACGATCGTATTAGTTTGCTATTTACCATTTTGAATGTTAATCCCTTGTTCATATAAGTTTCTCTAATGATATTTGATGAGATTTTCAAATATTTTACATTTCCGTTATATTTAGTAAGTTAGAATATATCACTATTAGAATAGCTTTATTCGTGTCGTGTCCGGGTTATTGAAGAATAGACCAACCTTGAACTGCACGTGTCGTAAAAGGTAACAAAAACATAGATCTAAAATAACGCCAGAAAGGGCATTCAGTTGGTGAACGCCTAGGCTCCAGAAATTGCTATATAAATTTCTAATCCCGATCTTAGTTAAAATTTGCTTTCTTCGACCCTACTTAAACTTGGGTTCAAAGGAAGATGATGATGATAAAAATAGTATTACATATTACATCAACGCACCTCTCTCTCTCTCTCTCTCTCCCTATCTCTACCTCTTAGTGCATTGCCTAATGGCAGATCCATGGTATATAATGCCTCCACTCATTTTTGTCTTCCGCTTTCATCTTTATGTCCACATATGAGTGAGTCTTTAAATCATCTAACATACCTAATCTCGGCCTGCCTCTGCCTCTTTTCCCTCCCATTCTACCTTCTATGACCTCTCTTAATAGACTTTTCCCCATTAGAGTGTTTCCTATCCATCTCTTCTTCATATTTCTTACCAAAGAATAATCGTTAAAAACAGTATACTATCGTTTGATAACCTATAAGACGTTATAGGACGCTATATTCTGATTGATTGGTTGATTGATTGATTGATTTATTGATTAGTTGATTGATCGATTGATCAATCGATCGATTGATTGATTGATTGATCGATCAATTGATTGATTGGTTGATTGTTGCTTAGATCCGTACGTCAAAGTCTGGCTGCTTCATGATGGAAAGAAAACCGAAAAGAAGAAAACGGCAGTTGTGGAGAAAACTTTGAATCCGGTGTTCAACGAATCTTTCACATTCGAAGTCCCGTATGAGAAGATCAGACAGACGAGCCTGAGCATAAGCGTCATGGACTACGACCGGATGGGAAGAAATGAGGAGATAGGACAGATCATCCTGGGAACGAAAAGTGGAACGATGGAAACGAAACACTGGAACGAAATGTTCGCAAAGACACGGCAGGAGGTTCGGCAGTGGCATATACTGAAGGATCTCTGCTAGACGGGAATGTCGAGGAATTTACTTCGGCTGGAGCCAGTGGCGATGTCGGTAAGGTACTCGACCGCGGATCAGTATGTGCGGGGTTCAAATCTTTGGGCTCGGTCGTCACTGACGTGGCTTTCGAGTGAGGAAACTGACGTTAACGATACCTTTATCACCTCTTATACTTGAAATAACTGCGCAAATACTCTTTTATGCATATTAATCTTTTGAGCATGGGGATGGCAATTGGAAGAAAGGAATTAACAGTAGCATGGATTGATGACGATCCTGACATCGCCTTATGGCAAGGAATTGGACGTTAAAGAAATCCTATTGATGGAATTCCTGCAGATTATTAAAATGCTGAATTATTTAGAGAGGCATTAAAATTGTGTAGAGTTACTTGCATTGACTGGATGCTATGTATGCAATGTTTGTAATGTAATGTAAGGGTGCAATGTGGGATAGGCAGTTGGCATATCGGTCGATTGAGCAAATCATTATCCTGACATGGGGACAGGATAAGACGTTAAAATTGACGTCAGCTTTAATCTAGGATTACTCCACGAGAATCTAGATAGAAAAATGTTCTAGGCCAGCTATAGTTCCTGTTACCAAAGAAAGAGGAAAGTTCTTTCGATAAGTGGTTTCATAGTTTTACTTCAGCAGTATGGCATATTAATGTTAAGATATACAGGACGCCAAAATTTTAAACATTGCCACGTTGACTCCAATCGAGAGCACACAAGGGTTTACTAGTAAACGACAACAGGTAAAATAGTCAGTGAAGGTAAAGTTAATAGTTAGTAAATAATCATTTACTGTAAAGGCAGATGCACCGAGCGTGCCATGTTGAATCCAATGGCGATGTCGGTAAGATACTCTACCGCGGGTCAGTATGTTCGGGGTTTAAATACTGGGCTCGCCCGTCACTGACAACGCTTTCGAGTGAGGAAACTGACGTTAACATTAGCTTTACTTTTTAGCTTTTTTGCTGTATTGTATTAGACACAGTTTGGAACTTGGAAAATTAAGTTGTGACACTAACATAGCAGTAGACAAGTATGAATCGTACGAGCTGGTAAAAGAATGATGGTGATATTTTCGATATCGTAGTAATATATCGTTATTTTCAGTTGACTTTGAGATGGTTTTAGTCAGAACTTATTGAGTAAGTCGAAAAATTTTAATGAGAAAAATAACTGGAAAGTTTGATCATAAATGAAAGTATTTACTATTGTTTTCTGATTTATTTAAATTGTTACTCTAGATTGCAATTTGTTCCAATTAATGCTATTATGGAGTAGAGCTGAGTCTCAATTTAATTCTTACACTCTTCGACACGAATAAGTCATTGTTACAGAGAGCAAGAGAGAGAGAGAGAATAATAGAGAGAGAGATACCGAATACGAGACAAAGAGAGAAAAAACAACAAAGAGAGACAAACAAATAATAATATCAGAGTAAAGAGTTACGAGCTAAATAAAAATTTCAAGTCGTTTCCTGACTCGAAATTATACCCTGACGGGTTAGATCTGAAATATTTAAATTTTATTTACTGTATAATATATTAAACTAATTAGAAATCCTAAGAAATTAATTTCTAAATTATAACTGTCTGGAATTAAATTTTTTCATCGAAGTTTTATTAGATTTGGACTTAGTTAGAGCCAGCATGGCCTGCTTTTCCCAGAAATCTTTTTCCATTGCAACTCGCTTAGAATTCTCTTCGACAAATTTATCCGGTGAACCATAATTTGGATGATCAGAAGTAACATCATATCCCAATCTCTCCAGCATTGGCGCGAGTTCTCTGATCTTTTCCTTTACCTCCGGCTCCAGCCAATCCGTCCAAGCCACCAGTGCCTCCAGATTGATAGGCTTCATTACCTGAGATGTGGAGGGTTCTATCCTGCAATAATATTGATAACAACAATTAGAGTGCTACAGTCATCAATGACAACATCGAGCACTGTTGAGACAAAATCAAGCCAGCGAGCAAAAAGAAGGTCCAAACACGGTACAAATTCCAAAATCCAGAAAATCAGTGCAAATTAAACAACACACCACATCACAAAGCTTGAAAGCTCCAGTGGTCGCTCATTCAGATGAAGAAGAAGCTTATTAGAACCATAGTAAAATAATAGAATATAAGAGAAATCACAGTATACAGAAACATCATGCAAACATCATATCAATGAACATAAATGCATCAGACATTTAAATCTCATCAATCATTCAAGTCAAAATCAAATATCATTTTCATTGAATCCTGTGGCATCAGAGAGGGCACAGGATTCAAGAGTGCTCTATCTAGCTGACCACCACAGGAAATGAGTCCGTTAATGATATTAGTAGTTATTCAAACTAGGCACCAGTGTAATTTACAACAACAACAGCAGCATTAGATTGCTACTGTCGTCCATGACAACATTGAGCACTATGATACCAAATCCAATCCGATGAGCAGAGTAAAGTAAAGTAAACACGCATTATAGTGAATAATCAACTATGTTGATATCTATCACTTTTAATACCATATGTTTAAACCGTTAGGCAATTTTGACCATTTTCCATTTAACCAGTCCAGTGAATTTCCGAGATTTTACTCTCAGATCAGCGCGGCCGGGATTCGAACCCACGAGGGTTCAATTCACCCCAGGATTTGTCATTTAAAACTTCATGACATTCAGAGTTTGGGATCCAAAACGGTGCAAGCCAAAATTCAGGAGTTAAGTCCTAGGAAGGGTACTAGTGGATTGGATATTTACAAGCAATGATTAAGTGCAATGAGTAAGTGCGTTTATAGCTTACAGAAAGCAGGCAGCCACAATTATTGGGTTCATAGAGAGCTTTCTTTTTGTAAAAACTATTAAATTTTAACGTTGTTGTCTTAAATACGATATTAGCAACTTATAGTTAGCTTGCGAAAATGCTACAGTAATAATAAAAATATCATTAGAAAATTGAATTTACTAAAAGAGGCTTCGAAGCAAGTAGAAATTATATGTAGACTATATCTATATCTACCTAATCTTTTAACTAAATATTCTTTTAAAGTACTGAAATGCTTGAGGCAATATAAAGGCATTAATATTTCAAGATAAGATTATACAAAAGAATTACTGAATAAATACCGGCCGAATTGCTAAATTCCAAACTATTTTATGTTAAACTAGTTCCTTTTTTCATGTAGCTCTTTTTAGTAATTTTAATGGAATTATATTCTTTCAAAATTCAAAGCAATTAGTCAATCGGTCAGTGACTCAAATCAACAGATTTGTCATAATGTTAATCAAATATTTTATCTCAGAAGAACAATACTAAAGACTAGAAAAACTTTTATAATTATTAACACTAGAAACCCTAACGTGGATCAATTGACCCAAACGCTACTTTCGAACAACACTACAACTAAACCGTAGTTCCAACAACCATCAAACTTGGTGACTTTTATTTATTTAAGACACATTACATGAATAATATATAATTATCATTGAATTATCACCCATTCCACCACACGAACCGCGTATACCTAGAATGCCTAAAGTGGGTCAGTTAACTCAATGTTGCTGATCAAAATACTTTTCATCAAACTACTAAACTAATAAAGAACAGTTTCGATTGACATGACCAGGGCTGCCATGGACCTCAATCCATTTGGTGTTCATTTGGAGCCTTCACTGTCACAAATATCGCAGATGTTCACAGAGTACACACCGCACAATGGTAGCTTGCACGCTGTTCATGCTGTAGCAGTTTTGTTGGTTTCAACTTAGCTTGAATCATGCAACCCTCTTTCCAATCTTCACGGAGGTCGAGTGAGCAGATTTGTTGGATATCTTTGAATCTATTTCATATTCAGTGAGTTCCTTACTCAGCTGAAAGAGAAATTTGCGTTTATAGATTCTGCTGCTAGTTTGTTTCTTGAAGATATCGTGCTCATTGACCCCTGCCAGGTCATGAATATTGAAAAACATTGTCAGCGGCCACCTTCGGAATCCCGGTTTAGTAGACATCTGTCTGCACATGAAGTCCAGCGCACCACACTTGCTTTGATTGTAGTACAAGATGGATTCTGGCTTCCTTTTTCCTATCGCATTGTACTATTGTGCACTGCTGAGATGACTGCTACACTTTTATTGGTCCATTGTGATTGAATGCTGTATAGTGTAAATCATCATGCATGCGGTTGGTGGGATATCCCTGGGATTTAGTCATAGTGCCAACAATGGATGTCTTCTTGTCTAGTTGATAAGACTCGTGAGTATCCCGTAACTCGAGGCTTTGATTTAAAAATATTCTGCTTCTGACGTCCGCCGCAGATTGCTTGATCTGTAATGATATGGTCCAAGGCATACCGTCCTTGAAGTGCACAAATGTGGTGTTATCACTGCAGTCCCCTTAAACGAATTTCAACAGCATTATCATAATCATCATCATCATCGCCACTAATATTAGTATCATTATTGCCGTTTTCAACCTCTGAATCTTAGTAACTGAAATCAGAATCTAGTTCAATAACCGAGTTCGATTTATCACTGGCTGCATCTGAACCATCCGATTCACTACCACTCTCATCCTCCAATACGTTCTGCAGTTTTGCTAGAGCCTACTGCTCCGTCAAACTCCTGGGGCGTTGCGATGTAGTGCTGCGTTGCTCAATAGGGCACGGATGACTACTGGAAGGAACAATCATTGTAAAATTGTCCATTTTATAACGTCTATTTTAGACAGAATTGCTGTTAAAATCTTGAGAAGATATACCTATTAGGGTTCCAACGTTTTAACGATAACCCCAATATAAGCCATAAATCTGAAATATATTTTGGAGTTGGGCTTAACGTTAAGTTTGAGGATAAAGAAATATAACAAAGTTAGGAATATTGACTAAGTTTAGTGCTCGGGTAAATTGAAGGAGGACGAGAATTTCTCTTTTTCCACTGGTACATCTTGATTTTGTTTCAAACGGATTTTACTTCCCCTACTGGGTTCGTTTTCAATTTACATTCATTTAGGTAGTAGTTTCGTTAGGGTTAGACGTTTAGAAGTTGAATCTGAAGTTTCTGTAACTTTTGAATTATTCAATTTTAAAGCCTTTGTTTCTTCATTCCTAAAACTTTTATTTATTTATATTGGAACTTTACAGTAGCTAAGAACAGTAACAAGATTGTATAATACTAAGGATTTCCTTCATCAAGAATTGCTATTAATGCCTATAAAAATAGCTGAGTAAGTTTGCCGATAATTCGAACGAAATAAATGCTGGGTCAATTGACCCGCTTTAGGGTTTCTAGGTATAACGAAAGCTCCGGGTTTCTAGTGTTCAGGCGCAGTTACAGTATTAGACGTAAATCAATAACCCTACCCCTAGACTTAACCCTAACCCCTAACCATAATCCTAACCCCTAACCCTAACCCTATCCCTAACCCTAACCCTAACCTTATTCCTAACCCTAACCCTAACGCTAATCCTAACCAATAACCCTAACCCCTAACCCTAACCCTAATCCTAATCTTAACCCTAACCCTAACCCTAATTTATCTTGTCAGAGGCCACTTCCAATTTTTAGATATCTCTACACATTTTAAGTGTTTTTACTGAGCAACAACATGCTACCGTGACATGGCCCGTAGCATGTCCGAGAGATGGTTGACTCGGAGATGAGTAGGTGAACAGTTCAAACCAGAGCTTGGCTCATCTGCATATTAATGATATACATATTAATGATTTGCATATTAATTATATGCATATTAATGATCTGCATAGTAAAGATATGCATATTAATTAAATGCACATTAATGATATGCATATAAATGATATGCATATTAATGATATGCATATTAATGATACGCTTATTAATGCTGATAAACAGAGAATGTTGACGTTATGCTAGGTAAGGCGTTTCGCTGATCTCATGATAGGCTCTTTTTGTGGTTTTAACGTCAAGGTTAGAAGCCCGTATTGCTCCTCTTCAATACTTCGAACCTGATCATCGACGTTGTTGATCAACTGATCCATCAACCTAAGCAGCAGTCAGATTGGACCGAGTGATGATCCAGTTCTCTATGTGAAATACATGACAAACATATTGAAGTAACTAATGAGCAATACTTTTTTTACTACACTGTGCAATGTGCATATATATATATATATATATATATATATATATATATATATATATATGTATACAGTGTATATGCATGTATCAACATATATATGTATATATATTTACATGTATAAATATATATATATATACATGTATATATATATATATATATATATATATATATATACATGTATATATACATATATATATATATATATATATATATATATACATGTATATATATATATACATGTATATATATATATATATATATATATATATATATATATATATAGTGTATACATAACATACTTGGACAACGACACTCCTCCTGGTTTTCCTATGAATTCCTCGTGCTTTAAAACTTCCGGGATCCAATCCTCACCAAGGAAACGAAAGATCGTTTTAGTCATCATTTCAGGATGAAGAACAAGCTGCTCGTAATAGACTTTCATACAAACTCTCTCTCCAACTCTCTCACAACCATTTACCATATTTTCTATAACTCCATTCCAACTCTTAAGCGCATTGGCTTGCGTGGTGGCATTAAAGTTTGTAATACCAATCCTTCTCGTCATTATAGAATGAACTACTGCTCTTCCGTCTCTAATCATCAAAATAAACTTTGCGTTGGGGAATATCTCCCGAACTAGCGGAACCCTCTTCATAACGAGTGGGTCTTTATTGCAGAGTCTGGGAGCCGGTGTCCCGTGACGTAAGATGATTTCAAGCAGGAAATTAGAAGCCGCTGAGAGCATGATATCCTTCGTGATTCCAGCCTCAAATAAACGATCCTTGCTGATTTCCATCCAGGATTGAAACTGGTTTAGAAATTTCGGCACAACGTGTGTTTCCTCCCCACATCGGATACGTGGGTGGGTGTCCAAGAGAACTCTCATTAAGGTTGTTCCACTTCTGGGCACTCCACCTATGAAGATCAGAGGAGCGTCACGCTGGAAGTCCAATTCGTTTGCAGTTAGGATTAGCCGGTCTGAGTATATGCTACTAACAAGTCCCGAATTTCTCAGCTTGCCAACATAAAGCAGAGTTACTAACAGTAGGCCTAGTGTAGATACTAATGCAAGTTTTGCTTTCGAAATTCTAAATACATACGAAATAAAGCTTTTCTTCCAGAATTGACTCTGTAAGACGGATATATTCTTGTATTGGTTGTCCATTTCGTGCTAGCTTTCAACAATTCAAAAGTGCTTAATTAAATTAAATTAAATTGAATGCTTAATTAAATGTGCCTTACTTTAATAATACAATAAATAGTATCTTTTCATGTTGGATTCTTTAATTATTAATACAGTATCAAGAAAGCTGGGTTAGTATGCAATGTCCATTCCTCAGACTGCAGTTAATGTACTTTTGTTAACTAATCCTAGATCTCACTTTTACGACGACGAATGAAAATATACAGTGAATGTACAGTATATCAATTAATCAATAAATCAATAAGAATTTAACGCCCGATTCCTCGCCATAAGGCAATGTCAGGGAAGGCTCTTGCAGACTCTGCACAAACAGGCGCCAAAACACCACACGATGACAACTGAGTACACAGAGACCACAAGAGAAAGCGAGATCAAAACAGTGCAAGTCCAAGATCCAAAGAAGGCTGGTCGAAATTTGGCACAAATATTAATACCCACGAGAAAAATACTAGCAATCTCCGCTTAGATTGTATCCTATCAAATGCCTCTTCCTTTGTTTATAGCATTTATCAACTGTCTGTCTGTACCCACTTTCTTCAAGACTTCTTCATTTGTAACTTTTGGATACAAATGAAGAAGTCTTTCTAACTATAAATGCATATTTGCGCATATAATAATACCCAGGCTTAGTTTTTCATTCACAGAGTTAATGGATTCCGTGTGAGTACCCTAGGTGCATATGTTATGCTTAATTCTTCACCGTTAATACTATAAAATTATTCTTTCTTTTATATGAGTTCTTGAGTTTTCAGTCCGATCACTAGCAAAGTAACGATTTAGATTTGATCGATGTTGTTTTAACGTACTAATTTTAATTTATTTGGATAGACTGGCTGGAGTCATTGTCGATGTCGGTAAGATATTCGATCATGGATCAGTATGTGTGGGGTTCAAATCCTGGGCTCGACCGTCACTGACATCGCTTTCAAGTGAGGAAACTAACGTTAACATTAGCTTTAGCTTTTTAGCATTATTTCAGTCTTTCTCTATTTCCGATCACAAGCAAAGCAGCGATTTAGATTTGATCGTTTTAAAGTATTTCTTTTTATCTATTTTGTTATTTCACTAAACCAGACTACAGAAACTGATTTCGGATAATAGACCTAGGGCCTATCACTATAAATTTGTACCATAGCCTATCTTATATAATTTTAATAATAAGAATTACATAACGATAATCCAGTTGTATTCTAGACTAGTCACTGTGCTTCACTCACTGCATTGAGCCTTATATTAAAACTTAAACCGAATCTTAAATACCATCAAAGTCATCATAGGCTGGTTGGGGACTATTATAGCTATTTAATTGTGAACAGGTGTTCAGTTCAGATAGTAATCGTTCAGGCATAACAAAAAGATATCGATTACACTGGAGTAAACTGAAATATAAGTAACGTTTAAGACTCTGCTATTGATTTTATATAACCGGTAATCATCAAACTGAATGCCGCAAATTCAAATGATAAGTTTCACGCAAAAATTTTATTCGAATATATAGTCGCTGATAAGGCTAACGTTAACGTCAGTTTTTTCACTCGAAAGGGATGTCAGTGACGGGCGAGCCCAGGATTTGAACCCCGAACATACCCCCGCACATACTGATCTGCAGTCGAATACCTTACCGACATCGCCGCTGGCTCCAGCTAGTGTAAATATATAATTTATGTATATAATATATATATGTTTTACTAAAAGGCAATTTAATTATAAGCCCATTCTAGCGATTTGTCCAGTTGGACGTGTAGGCTACAAGAATTATCAGGGCGGGATAAATAATATAAATGCACAATTGAATAGAAAATCCCCTAGGCCCCAAAACAGAGGTTCAACGTACAAATATCAGTTCATACGTGCTCAGCCTAAATTTCTTAGTGCACTCCCTACTGGCAGGCCCATGATATATAACACCTCCACTCTTATCTGTCTTCCGCCTTCCTCTTCATTTCCACATATGAGTGGGTCTTTAAATCATCTAACGTTCCTAATCTCGGCCTGCCCGTGCCTCCTTTTCCAGCCTAAATTTGACATGAATATTATTGGTAGAATAGAACCGATATGTATGTACTGATCAGCCGGCCGAATTCCATTAAAAGGAATCTCGGCCTTATAGTTCAACAGTCACTATAGTTGTACTAGTGCGACATACTCAAACAGCTGATATTTTAATTTCTACTAAATTAATAATAAGTTGAACTGTTAACTTTGACTGATGAAATTCTAATCTTTGAAGTGATTTTCAGGCTTTTGAAATTTGCACCGTTTTGGACTTCCTTCTTGCTCACCTGCTTTGATTTTTCTCGATAGTGCTCGATGTAGTTACGAACGACTACAGTTTTCTTATTGTTGTTGCGTTTATTTTATTGTTATTAATCATATCTATGCATTGAATGTTTTTGTTTACATTATCTATTATCGTTGCTTGATATCTTTGGCGACTCACTATTAGTATTTTTTACCGGAAATATTTGAGTAAAATTAGCTATTTGAATAACCTTATGATATTATAATTTATTTAATAGTTATATGCTTTAAGAGGGTCATTGTATAAAAGTATCGTTATTTAAGCGCAATGAGTTTGATGTTTGGTGATAACGTACTGCCTACTTGCAGTTATTCGAGAGCTGTAGATGATGATGATGATGACTCCGCAGAATCGCCTGGACTCCAGTTTGTATTACTGCTGTTATATTTCATAATATGACATTAGACAGTCATTTATGGCTAATACAAAACTTGAATGGCATAAAAGTTTATTAAAGCATTAAGAGCCCTTGAATAAACTAACAATTTAATATTAAAAAGCGTACAATATAGTGTAATTTGTATCACTTTTAATACATTGTGGTTAAACAGTTAGCAATTTATAGTCTGCTGTTTTTTTACTGATTCTGTTAATGTTCAAGATTTACTCCATGATCAGCACGTTAGTGTTTAAGCATCAATATTTTCTCTTTCGTACATATCCATGCACCACATATACATTATGTTAATACAGGCAACTAATTAATATCACTATAATATAATATAATACACTAGTGCAATCTCTTTAAATTCTACATATAGAATATAGGTAGAATTCTATATATGGGTGATTTAATATAAGCTTAGCAACCATACTGGGAAATATGTTTGTAGGAAGACATTGCAGTTTTGTTGGAAGAAGGAAGTTCCCGTCAGTGCAGCGTCTTGCTCGTCTCTTGTTGTTGCTGTTGGACCTGCGGCTGCCGGTATCACTAACACTAACCTTTCTTTGTTACCTCATTTAATTATTATTTAATCATTATTTAATACCTCCTAAAAATCTTTCTTTGTTACCTCACTTAATTAATTATTATTTAATCATTATTTAATACCTGCTAAAAACCTTTATTTGTTACCTCCTTTAATTATTATTTAATCATTATTTAATGCGTGCTAAAAATCTTTCTTTGTTGCCTCCATTGCAATGTTCCTTGTTGAACAAAAGGGTTACGATGCTTTATTTAGTGAAGCAGCTTTATTTGATGACTTTGCCTTGAATTGTAAATGTGTTGAACATGTGTTAAATTAAATTAAATAAAACATTAAATGTGTTATTTTATTTGCTGTTCTAGCTGTGTAAGATTTCTTAATTGTGTCAGATATTGTTTAAATATATAAACATTAGTATTAATGATAATAATAATATTTATAGTAATTATAATAATAATAATTATTATTATTAGTATTATTATTATTATTATTTTTAATATTATTACCCTAGCTAAGCTGGAATTCAAATGAAGATGCTTATGATGCTGATGATTAATATTATTTTAGTAATACAAATCTAACCTAATTTTCATAACTGTATAAGTGGTAACTTGATAATAGTTCAAACTAAGCAGCAGTCATAACTTAGTTTGCGTGTAATAAATAAATCCGTAAATCCACCTATACTTCTGCAGGATTTGTGGAGGTGTTCATCCTTAACTCACAATCCCACGAGAAGCTGGCAGAGTTCCGCAGTGTGGATGATCTGAAGGATGATAGCCTGGAAGAGTCGCACGGTTTGAAGAGAAAGTCCGAGTGGACTGGCACCATTTATAGACTCACCGACCACCCAAGTGTTGTCGTTAGTCAGTGTATGACTCAGCTAGAACCTGAACTGTCATTTGACTGGATCAAACAGGTTTGTATTATGAGATTTTAAAGTTAAAATAGATGTTAAGCTGATGCTATCATCAGTTTCATCGATCTAAAGCGATGTCAGTGACGGGCTAGCCCAGAATTTGAACCCCGAACATTCTGATCCGCAGTCAGATAGCTTACTGATATTGCCACTGGCTCCAGCCAGTTAACTGTGTATCTTAAGAGGGAAGCAGATTATCGAGTACATTTTGTTCTAGACTTTACGTTCTCTGAGTAAATAAATTTAGTAAATAGTATTATATTTAATTTATGTGATACAAGTTATTTAATCTGAGTAAAATAGACTGGGCCTAAGTAGTACCATATTTAGTCAGTTAGTTTATTACAAAACCTGAAAGTGTATGGACACAAAATGTTTGTAGACAAACACAGCAATATATTCAACGAAAAAAACAATATCATCATCATCTTCCTTAAATCCCAGTTAACTAGGGTTGGGATAAGCAAACAATATACATTAATTATTTAAGAAATTCAGTCACTATAGAGAACTTATGGTCATTTATCAGGACTTCTTTTTTACTAGCAGAGTTGTAGAGTTCTGTGATGATAAACTATAGGTGTGTAATGATATATTATTATTTTATGATATATTATTATTTTATGATATATTATTATTTATGATATATTATTATTTATGATATATTATTATTTATGATATATTATTATTTATGATATATTATTATTTATGATATATTATTATTTATGATATATTATTATTTTTGATATATTATTATTTATGATATATTATTATTTATGATATATTATTATTTATGATATATTATTATTTATGATATATTATTATTTATGATATATTATTATTTATGATATATTATTATTTATGATATATTATTATTTATGATATATTATTATTTATGATATATTATTATTTTTGATATATTATTATTTATGATATATTATTATTTATGATATATTATTATTTATGATATATTATTATTTATGATATATTATTATTTATGATATATTATTATTTATGATATATTATTATTTATGATATATTATTATTTATGATATATTATTATTTATGATATATTATTATTTATGATATATTATTATTTATGATATATTATTATTTATGATATATTATTATTTATGATATATTATTATTTATGATATATTATTATTTATGATATATTATTATTTATGATATATTATTATTTATGATATATTATTATTTATGATATATTATTATTTATGATATATTATTATTTATTGATATATTATTATTTATGATATATTATTATTTATGATATATTATTATTTATGATATATTATTATTTATGATATATTATTATTTATGATATATTATTATTTATGTTATATTATTATTTATGATATATTATTACTATTATTGTTAGGGTTTCTTATTGTTTTTGGAATGTGTCTACTACATGTAGTTACATTGCTACACTACTGTTTGCTGTTCATACTATTCTGCTATATTTAACTTAAAACTGACTATTTTTTATTGTGAAGAGTGTTCGTATATTGAAATTAAGGAATATAGTAATGTACTTATTGCATATTATAGTGATCTTGGGTGAATTCTGGTGTGAGTGAAATCACTGCTCACTTATCTATGTAATCCTGGAATCACTGTTCAAGAAAGCAACCGTCATTTAATTACCTGATTAAATTTCCTTGTGTGTGTGTAAAATTAAAACTTTTAACATCATATCTTATTTCTCAACTTTATTGTGTATTAAGCTTTCGCAGCAACATTCTGTTATTTTTTAATCCTGACGTTATTCTCCACATATTTCACTAGTGATCATCATTAGTTCCTTGCGTTCTGAAGAGAACATAGGGCGGCCCATTCTTTTCTGTCATCAGCAATCTTCACATCATCATCCCACGAAATGTTCAGTGTTCTCAAATCTTTGTTGATAGTAATAGTATAAAAATAATAAATAAATAAATAGATCATTGTTGATTTGTTCAGCATGAGTACTTCAATTTTCATTACGTCATCTGTGGCGACCAATAATATGTTGACACTATTTGTGACATTATATCAACTGTGTATAGCAATAATTTGTTGACATTATTTCTGACATCATATCAACTGTTTTTAGCAATAATTTTTGACACTATTTGTGACATTATATCAACTCTGTCTAGCAATAATTTGTTGACACTATTTGCGACATTATATCCACTGTGTATAGCAAAAATTTGTTGACACTGTTTGTGACATTATTTCAACTGTGTATAGCAATAATTTGTTGACACTATTTGTGACATTATATCCACTGTGTATAGCAATAATTTGTTGACATTATTTGTGATATTATATCCACTGTGCATAGTAATAATTTTTCGACACTATTTGTGACATTATATCCACTGTGTATAGCAATAATTTTCGACACTATTTGTGACATTATATCAACTGTGTATAGCAATAATTTGTCGACATTATTTATGACATCATATCAACTGTGTATAGCAATAATTTGTCGACATTATTTGTGATATTATATCAACTGTTTTCAGCAATAATTTGTTGATACTATTTATGACTTTGAACTTATTATCTGGATTTTTGGAATTTGCACCATTTTTGGACCTTCTTTATGCTCGCCAGCTTGATTTTGTCTCAATAGTGCTCGAGTTGTCATTGATGACTGTAGCACTCTAATTGTTGTTGTTATTATGACTATTATTGTTATTATGACATTATATCAATTGTGTATGACAATAATTAATTTGTCGACACTAGTTTCACGCTATATCAACTGTTTGTAGCAATAATTCTAATTTGTTTTATTTTCGTGATTTTTATTACGTGATCTGCAGTGACCAATAATGTTTCGCCACTACTTGTGGCAAAACACAAGTCACTGGCATCGCTTTCGAGTGAGGAAACTGACGTTAATCTTAGCTTTGCTTTTTTGCTTTTTAACTTGTGACATCAGATGACGTCAGCGCTGAACCTGACCACTGCTCACGTGACAGTGTTGAGCACGTGTGGGTGGGGGGAGTACAGGACTTACCTGTCGTCCAGTGAAAGACCTCTTCATCTCCTCAGAGCTCTCCAGTCTTCCACATCACCCGAGACACCCGCCTGTCCTCTACTGGAGCAGCCAAACGTCATCTCTGGACTTCCTGCTCAGGGTCCGTCCCACATCTCTCTCTGTCTCTCTCTCTCTTAGTGCACTGCCAACTGGCAGGTCCATGGTATATAATGCCTCCACTTTTCTCTCTCTCTCTCTCTCTCTCTGTGCACTGCCTTTTGGCAGGCCCATGGTATATAATGCCTCCACTCCTCTCTATCTCTCTCTCTCTCTGCTCACTGCTAATTGGCAGGTCCATGGTATATAATGCCTCCACTTTTCTTTCTCTCTCTAAGTGCACTGCCTACTGGCAGGTCCATGGTATATAACGATTCCACTCTTCTCTGTCTTCCGCTTTCCTCTTCATACCCACATACGAGTGGTCTTTAAATCATCTAACATGATATATCATTATTCTTGAGAGATTCTGCTTATGACGAGGTGGGCCCCCTATGCCTTCCTCAGCTATGACTAACATTTACTGGGCAAGGGCGTCATTCCCTAAGAAAACAATTATGTTTACCCATAAAATTACATCTCATGCATGAGAACTAGTGCTTTATCTAAAGCATGGGAATTGTCTTTGTTGAAGTTCTTGCAAAGCTTTGTCCCACTTAACTTTTGTGAATTATTTATACCTTAGTTATGAGCTTTTAGCTCATAAATAATTCTTATCTGCGGTAGCAAAATGAAGTGGGGTTGATTTTCTAAAATTCATAGATTCCAAGACTGATCACGATTAAATAATTGATTATGCTATTGTCTGATTAATTAATGGGTTATATTGCTACCTGATTTATTTACTTACAATTTAATGAAAGTTGAGAAAAAGACATATGTCGAGAATGCGGTTCCATAAGTGATGCATAGAGAACGTGTATTGCAATGCACGTATGGGTTTATACTATAGATTTTAATTTTGATGATATTATATTTATATAAATATTATTTTTGCAATGGTAGAAGGAATCCATTTATTATTATCATTACTATTGTAATTATCAATATGATTACTACTACTTTAATTTTTATTTTTATTTTGCTTTAATTATTAGCTTTTATGTGGTCATTCTAAACCTAACAGGATTAAATAATTAATTTGATATACTTCGTATAGATAGAAGTAAAATGAAAGCAAAATTTACAGTTTTGTTTGTCCCGCAAGAATTTTGTAAGAGACATTTTGAGTGGGATTTGAGCCAGGTGACCGTTCTTGTTCTTGGTGGCTACTTTGCACATCCATGTTGCTTTTTGTCCTTTTCAAGATTAATCACATCTCACAACAGTGTATGTACTAACTATTAGAATTAAATAATAAAAAACTAATAAAATTAGCATTTTATCATTATCGTCATTACTATTACTATTATCATTACTAATAGTACTGTCATCATGAATATTATTCCTATCGCTTGTTGTTATAATCACTAGACTACACACTCCCAGCCCCGAAGCCTTGGGCAGAAGATTCTCAGCGGGCACAACCACCTCATCCATCGCTATCTGTTCTTTGTATTAAAATAAAAATAAGGTATCAGCCGATGTGCTGGCAGCTGCAGCAGATATGTCACACGTTGCACCGTTAATAGATGTCTTAGTCCTTATTCAGGATTTGAGGTTCGCCACCCTCTCATTGATCAGTTCATCCTCTGCATTAGAAATCTGTAAATATAGCGCTTTGTCAAACAAGTTGACAAATTGGTGGTTAGTTTCAATCCTGTAATTGATGGATGGAAATTCAATCAAATTTCTTATATATATTTACAGTTCTACTTGCATTCATCTATTGTTTCAGATTAAAAAAACATTTTTGTTCCCGCAGCTTCTGTTTGGTTCTGTTTGAATGATTCCATTCTATAAAGTTCCATAGGTTTTAGTGGCCTAATAAAATATAAATATCTGTATATTACTAAATACAAAAAATTATATATAAAAATAAATTAAAAAAATAAATATTTTATTTATTTTTTAAATTTTTATTTTTTTATTTTTTTTATAAATTATATATTATTATTATTTTATTTTATTAATATTTATCTGTAAAAACTAATTTTATTTTCTACCTCAGTGTTAACCCACTGTCAGATCCACAAGATCGCATGCTCGCTGTACGTCTGCTACTGCAACACTGCTCTGATAGACGGCGACACAGTGCGAGCTTTCTACAAGATCTGCAGTGCTTCCAACTGTCTCGCAAAAATAGCCAGGGTTTGTCGTCTGTGTTTTATGCTTAATTTTAATCATTTTATCACTTCGTAAAGTTAATTTTATCACTTCTTTTCTTCTTATTAGTTTGTAAAAACTCTTGGTCTATTGCTGCAGGAAAAATTATTGTTTATTGTGGATTTATTTATGATTGTTTATTAAATTTAGTTAGTATTGCGTTATATTAGTATCTCAATCTATATCTTTATATATCTTGTAACATTTTTGGTTGTATACTGAACGGTCTGCATTGTTAAAGCTTTGTTTCTTTGATTTAGGGCTTTTTTTATTCTATTCTTTGAATAATGTTTTGATGAAGTATATTTATTTGCGTTTTTTGTGCCTGTTCATTATATTTTTTACTATTATATAATTCGTTTTATTATCAGATAGTTTGTAATTAAATAATTATTGATGTAATATTTTTGTAATATTTAATAAAATAATTATACTTTCAAACTTGTGCATTGTTTTGCTTGCTTACTTAACAGGAGACCGAGAAAACAAAAGATGAAATCATGACATTTGTTCAACATCACAGAAAAGATTTGACTCTATTTATGTAGTCTTAGCAGATGAGCCAAGTGAAAGCCTAAGTTCTATCATTTGTTCTGTGTAACTCCAGGCTTTATGACTATATCTTACTTTTTTAAGTCCAGCAATACTACTTGTTGAACAGAAGTACGGATAGTATTTGTTGAACGGTCGTACAAATAAAGCTGGTAAAGCTAATGTTAACGTCAGTTTCCTCACTCGAAAGCGATGTCAGTGACGGGTGAGCCTAGGATTGAACCCCCACATACTGATCCACGGTCGAATATCATACCGACGTCACCGGTGGCTCCAGCCAGATGGTAATTTTTTTAACAGTAGTACAGATGATACTTGTTGAACAATAGTATGGATATTACTTGTATATTGTACGGATATTGCTTTGTACTTCAAATAGGTATTCAAGCATTGTGCGGAAGAGAGATTGACTGATCCATAGCGATTAGTTATAGCATCTTAATGTGTAACTTTAACGATTGATAATAAATGGATGATCGTAGTTTTGCTAGCAGTAATTGATGTTTAATCTTTTTCTTACGCAGCACCCACAATCTGGACCACTTTACCTGCTAACCTTCGCTCTTGTTTTTCTCCTTAAACTTTCTCTAGCAAGCTTAAGATTTACCTTATTCCACCATAGACATAATCAATCTACCCTGACCAATTCTGATCACCGGACTGGCTTTTTTTTAGGACCTTACTTCTACTCAGCACATTTCTTTTGCAAATTGGTCTGGGTGAATTGATCTGTAGTGCTGCGGGGACGTCCCTAACATCATCCGTGGATGAGGAAAAGGACGTTAAACCTTTATTAGAGTTAATATTATTATTTTTAAGAAAAGAGGTTTTACAGATTTGCTGACACACTAATTTGTCTGTACTAAAGACTATATACTAAATATGAAAGAACTGGTAGACTTCAGTGTAGAGATAACTTCATGAGCATTGAAACGGTTAGTGTGGGTGAAAGAGTGTTCGACACGGAGAATATCCTTAATTTTTTTGCACTTCGTTAGTTGTGTATTAAAGTAATTACTGTAACGGTTCGCTCAGTCGAATTGAAAGTCTAATAGCCTAATTAAGAGCCTAAAAGTATAATTGCCTAATTGAAAGCCTAATAGTCTTCTAGCCTAATTAAGAGCCTAATAGTCCAATAGCCTAATCATGAGCCTAATAGTCAAATAGCCTAATTAAGAGCTTGATAGTCTAATAGCCTAATTGACAGCCTAAAAGTTCAATAACCTCATTGAAAGCCTAGTAGTCTAATAGCCTACATGAAATCCTAATAGTCTAGTAACCTAATTGAAATACTAATAGCCTAATTGAAAGCCTAATAGCCTAATTGATATCCTTATAATCTAATAGCTATAGCCTAATTGAAAGCAAATAGCCTAATTGAAAGGACTGATGTTGATCTGATGACAAATATTAATATAAGAAATCGTTGCATCATTTGTTAACAACTGACAACATTTCTCATTGTCTTAGCTTGGCTCACTACTCTCATTGGTCGCCTCTTCCGATATGTTCATGATTCACTTGGTCTATTATTTTGGTTAATGTACCACTTCTCAACAGAAATAGTGTAATCATGACTAGATTAATGAAGCTTTCTAGTAGGATTGGTAACACTGATTTAATCTATGGTTTCCATGGTTATAGATTTCTATACCTTAGCATTATAATAATCGAGGTTAACATTGTAACATGAGACTTCGAAAGTGATTTAATCCAGAGTTTATAGTTAATTCTTTTTCTAAAACCGGTATGAGGCTTCTAAAGCGATTCAACCCAGAGTTTAGAGTTAATTCTTTTTCTAAAACCGGTATGAGACTTCGAAAGCGATTCAACCCTGAGTTTAAAGTTTCTAAAACCGGTATGAGGCTTCTAAAGCGATTCAACCCAGAGTTTAGAGTTAATTATTTTTCTAAAACCGGTATGAGACTTCGAAAGCGATTCAACCCTGAGTTTAAAGTTTCTAAAACCGGTATGAGGCTTATAAAGCGATTCAACCCAGAGTTTAGAGTTTCTAATTCCTTTTCTAAAACCGGTATGTAGCATTGTATTTTACCACTAGATATTAGCCGTCACTGTGTAAGTCTTCGGTTACGCCTAGGGATGATGTTGTAATTAAATTATGTTGGTCAGGTCTAAAATCCCTTCATTCGTATGCTTTAATTTGTTTAAAAGTAAATCAAAAAGTTTAACTCTACCTTCCTAGTGTGCAGGTGTGACCAAATCATTCATGTAGCCTGGTTTAATTTATTTTTAAAATATATTTAATTTTTAAGCCATAGGCCTATAGCTCCCTTAAGTACAGATGTGAACATATCATAATCTCTAAATTTGGAAAGATCTTTTAAAAGTTGATTCCTTTTACTTCTATTCAATTATCTGTAAAATGAGAATGCCACTGAGTGTGTAAATTTATGGAGTCTGCTATAGCTAGTTCAGTGGTCAATTGTGAAATTTAGTTCATTTGTTAAATATCAGTCTCTTAAAGAATATTAGGCTAAAAAGATGGCAAAGCTAGTGTTAACGTACGCCAGTTTCCTCACTCGAAAGCGATGTCAGTGACGGGCGAGCCTAAGATTTGAACCACGCACATACTGATCCGCGGTAAAGTATCTTACCGACATATCCACTGCCTCCAGCCAATCCATGACCGCATAATTAGGAATTTTAAAGTCTCTTAAACATTACTTTACTTCATTAGATGTTTGAATCAACTTTGTTATCTAATTCCATGGAAAACGTTTGAATTTTGATCAAATGGAATAATAGCAAGCCTCTCATAATTACTAGCTTCAATGTTGAATTGACCGATTTCACCGATGGCATAGGCACCATAATTTGCGAAGTACCCCGCGAATTACGTCAGAGCCTTCGGGCTTGTATGTTCACTTTTCACGACGTTCTTTGTGAACGTCATTAGGCCTACATTGCATCGTTCTTTGTTCTTTGTCATGGTGATTTTTGTGAAAGTAAAACACATATCTATCTATCTATCTAACGTGCTTAAAGCTTCCCACTCTGGAGTAACTGAAACTGAATAAAGAATGTGAAATGCATAGTGATAATAACACTGTAAATGTTGAAATAGGCCTAATGCTGGCTTCATTGGACCAAAAGTCTGAATTTGCTGGTGAAGATGGATAGGCCTACACTCTACAGTGTTCACAAATCCATTTACCGTATTGATTGAAAAAATTTACAATTCTGAACCAAATTTACAGGACGACATTGTAAACTTAACGTGCAGCTCAGCTCTTAATAATGATAATAACAATAATAATAATAATAATAATAATAGTAAAGGTTTAACGTCCGTTTCCTCATCCAGGGATGATGCCAGGGACGTCCCCAACAGCACACATCACTACAGATCAAGTCACCCAGTCCAATCTGCGAAAGAAATGTGCTGAGGAGAAGTAAGGTCCTAAATGAAAGCCAGTCCGGTGATCAAAAAATGGTCAAGGTAGATTGATTATGTCTATGGCGCACATTTAAAGCACATTTCTCATTTCTTTCGTTGTGAGGACGTCCCTGGCATCATCCTTGGATGATAAAACGGACGTTAAACTTTTATTATTATTTTGTTACAACGGGTGTAAAGAACCCGAGGTAAAAGGTTATAATAATAATTATAATTATTATTATTATCTTTTTTTTTAAAATTAATTTTTACCCCGGTGTAAAGAACCTGGGGTTTGATAAAAACGATTCGAGCAATACGTGCTGAATCGCCGCCCGGCTACTCGAGGTCATCAATCGGCTTAAAAGAATTGTTGAAGCAGACTGCATTAAATCTTTGCAAAGTCATGGAAAGCCTTTGCCAAAGAAAAGATGTCTCTCGCTTATCGCCGGTTTGCTCTGCAATAAGTCTGCCTATGCCATTAATAAAGTCAACTCCTTCGGGATTCATCGGGCCCATGGTTTCAATAGCCACCGGAACAACTTCATATCCTAAGGACAGATCACGGTATTTATCCAACTTCCTAGAGGCGGCATGAACAGCAGCTCCACCGGCTGTGACTGAAGTCGTATTGAGGTAGGAGTTTGCCATAGTGTCAATGACCGTGACGTCCCATACGGCACATTTACCGTTGCACCAGGGCACTAAAGTCATGCCGTCCGGACGCTTGCTGTCTGATCTGGACAACCCACTTGGTTCCTTAGGGGAAGGGATGCCTGCTTTTGAAAGTGCTCGCCATATTAAGTCATTTAAATTGTGATGGCGAGACAATCTACCTGAGCTTCGATTGCAGGAGAGGCCGTGGAGACCTAAATCGTCGACTTCATGACCGCAGGGGCACATGTGAGGCTCGCAAGTTTTCACCCCCAAACGGAAACTAACGGCTACTCGAATCGCCTCATTGTCTAAAAAAAGCCCACAAGAAGCAACAGGGAGAGCGTGAAGCCAGTCGCTGCTTCTTTTGTTTGATACAGCTAGGAGTCGTGCTCTGTCTACTGCTTTGGACTGGGATTCTAACAGACTGTTATAAATCCGATCCACTATAGGACGGTCCCATGATTTCTGGTTACTGACTGAGGTAGAAGGTGGAGCACTGGAGGTGAAGCTTCTGGAACAAAGTGACAACGCAACGTCAATGGAACTATCGGCAGAAGGGAGCACCTTATTATTATTATTATTATTACTACTATTATTATTATTATTATATTTGAAGGGAAGACCTGGATGTTAAGCTACCGAGAGGTAGACCACAATTGACGTGGGATGCGGTAATTAAGAAGGACATGAAAAATAGGGGATTGACCGATGATATGGTGTGGGACAGAGAGGACTGGAGAAAGTCTATTCGTATCCCGATTTGGTTAAACTGGGATTTAAGGGAAGATGATATTTATGATGATAATGCTTATTATTGTTATTATTATCCTACAATAAAAAGAAAAGAAAATTATTATGTGCGGCTAGAAATCTAGGCTAGAATTGACGCTAGTAATGAAATATAAAAATTATTATTATTATTATTCTAGTTAACAAAAAACCGTCTATGTATAAATTTAATTTTAATAGGGTGTCGCATAAGTTCGTATACCGTTTTCAAATTGCATTAACTCTGGAACTACTTAACCGTTTTAAACCAAATTTGGACAGTATGTAGACACGATAAATAAAATATATGGGTACAATTTAATTTGTAATCGTACAAGTAATTAAGTAGAAACTGAAATTTTTCTGAATGACGTCACATTTTCGCAAAAACTAATATTTTATAGTATTTCCTTTTTGCTTAATGACAGCGAGTATTCTATCCGGCATAGATTTGATTAATGTCTGAAGTATTTCCACTTTCACTGATCTCCAAGCTTGTTGTAGACGACGTTTCAGCTGCACAACATTCGTGGGCTCTGGATCGCGGTAGACACTAAACGACAGAATACTCCACAGGTTCTCGATAGGAGAAAGGTCTGGAGAGTTCGGTGGCCAGTCCTTCGGCTTAATGTACGATGGAATGTTGTCTTCCAACCATCTTGTTGTTTTGGCTGATGTATGACATCTTGCACCATCCTGTTGAAAGATGCCAAGGTCATTGTCATTGAACAGCTTTACTCGAGTAACGTTGCCGCCGGTTACGATTCTTTGAAACGCTGGCTTGACGAGTTTATCCAGTATGTTTACAATGTAATAATCCGAGTTAAGTCGTGTACCGTTCGGAATGAAGTGCAGACTCGTTAATCCGTGTGCAGTCATTCCGCCCCAAACCATAACCGAGGGACTGAACTTCATTTGAGCAGCGGGAGGAACATTACTCTCCTGTGATCCCCACACAGTGTCGTTCTTGGGATTGGGTATGTAAAACACTTTGAAGGGTGACTCGTCAGTAAACAGAACATTTGACCAATCCTGAACAGTCCAATTACGATGATCACGCGCAAACTTAATACGTTTCACCTTGTGAGCATCAGTCAACAGTGGAATTTTTTTGCGACGCCAGTTCTTCCACTTCAGGTCATTAACCATGTATCTGCGAATTGTGTCCTTAGAAGCACGTTCATTACGAATTTTCAGTTGATTTGAAATACGGCGCAAACTCTGTCCACGTCTGTATTTTGCGGATTGGATGAGACGCTTGGCTGTATTAGACAGTATCTTCGGACGTCCACTACGTTTCATATCCACTAGTTTTTCGTCAAATTTGCTTCGACCTACCCACTTCGTAACCCAACACTTACTCCGATTTAACTTTTGTGCAATACATTTATGCGAATATCCTTCTTTAGCCAATACTACTGCCTGTGCACGTAATTGTATTATTTTAATTTTATCCATATTATAAATTATACGCGGCCTCATCGAACAATAACATTGACACGTTGATTAGCCTTGACTGCGGTCCTGGACGACAACATCAGGTAATTTCCAGGCACGCGCTGCATGCAGCCACAGCGTGTCTCTAGCTGCGCCAGTCAGAAAATGGGTCACATTGCGCGACAGCGCCGTGTGACGTCATTTCCAGGTCTAATGAAAATAAACTTGCACCAACATCTAATTCACATCTATTATACACGAATACGAAATTTTATGAACATGCGACCTTTACTAGCCGAATTACTGCAATTTGAAAACGGTATACGAACTTATGCGACACCCTATATATTTTTATTAAACGTTGCTGATCGCAGCAGCGGGTGACATTGCCCTGAATCCACAACTTTTGGCTCCAGCAGCGCCCGTCTCCACTTCATCTGTTATCGATCCACCACGACGGTGACTCCCCTGAACAGGCGTTGATGAGGCAGTTGTGAGAACTCTGCTGGGAGAACCGCTTTTAGAAGTCATCGACCCTAAAATCTGGATAGCTGTTCCTAGAGAATTTTGGGAGCGAGTGTACGCTTGATTAGAGTTCTGATTTGTAAAACCCGATGAGCTCTGCCTCTCCGCCTCAGCCTGCCCTGAGGCCAACATCTGGTTCAGCCTTTGACCTTGGTGCTGTGGCCCTGGTGAGAGGGACCCCTGGGAGACAGAGGCCATTCTAGCCTCGAGTTTCTTATTTTTCTCGCTGATGGCCTGCTCAGAAATCTCTTGTGGACCAATCTCAGGCTCTATGGACGCACTCGAGGAGGAGGAGGGGGTATTGATTAATTGACAGGTCTAAGATTAATTCTGGGTAGACTGATGGAGGTGTTTTCCATGTTTCTGGTTACGTCAGGACTAACAGCGTCCACATAGTGTTACTGAACCACATCGCGACCGTCACCTAACACGTCAGTGATCTCATAGTCGAGGTTCAACTGTTCATCAGTAATTTGTTCATTGAACTCTTCCAATTCAGTGTCCTGCAACTCACCGGACTCGATTTCCGCAACGCTATAAATCCTTTCCGCGATTCCATTAGCGGATTCTGAAATTTAGTGTACAACAAATACTTCAAACAATGAAGTGTGCAAAAAATACCTTCAACATACAAATCTCACGCTATTATTATTATTATTATTATTATTAAAATTGATTTTATTATTGAAACTGCCATCTATTTCTCAGCTGATGATATGATTATGTTTGGAGTAAACTCCCTACAGTACACTTTCACGTATCCAGATGTCTTATTGATTGCTTTATACTGATTCTAAAAGAATTCGCAGTCGGTTTGTTTGAAAAAAGATCTTGAAAAATTGACTCACAAAACTCGAGAGAATCCAGAGATTTTTATAATGAGGGAGATTTGATAGTCTGTCATTCTTCACTCCGCGCAGGTGTTATATAACTTAATTATTGCTGCGAATATTCAACCTCAGTCATACGCTACAGCAGACTATAATGACTTAGTCATAAGCTAGAGTAGCCTATACTAATGACTTAGTCATAAGCAACACGATATATATATATATATATATATATATATATATATATATATATATATATATATATATAGAGAGAGAGAGAGAGAGAGAGAGAGAGAGAGTTTGTTTTGTTTCATAATCGCATACCACTAATATCATATGTATCATATATTGCTACATGCAAGTTAATGAAGTTCAGAGTTGCATATATCAAAGTAGAATTTACACGTAGAATAGCCTATTAAAGTTGTATAAAGGCAAAGACAGGAAAGAACCCGACTACTCTGGTAGCTGTGCCTCGTATCTATGCTCTTGTATGCTCAAGCCGTTGACTCTAATAATTCATTAGTGTAAGTTAAACAATCGTGTCAATCAGATTGTACCTGTCAGCTAAAAACATTATGTAAGTGTTTGCATGCAATAGCAGCTAATTTGATGCAGAATTAACAAGATCTCTCTCTCTCTCTCTCTCTCTCTCTCTCTCTCTCTCTCTCTCTCTCTCTCTCTCTCTCTCTTCAGTGCGCTGCCAAGTGGCAGGTTCAAGGTAGATATTCATACTCAAAGTCTGCTTTCTCGCTCCATAAGAGCACTCCTTAGATCTACAAGTTAATCCCTTCACAAAGTCAATGCCCTATCCATACCTTATATCCTATAGAACATTAATGAACAAGAAAAATGAAATGTATAAAATCAATGAACAAGATATCCTAAGCTATTACGGGGCTATTTCGGTTATTTGGATAAAGGTGTGAAAGTTGGGGGGTTTAGTACCAAACTTATGATGGAGGCATAGCCCCCCCCCCCTCTAATCTCGTCCCTGAACAGAAAGCTAAAGCTAAAGCTAAGGTAAACGTCAGCTTCCTCACTCGAAAGCGATGTCAGTGACGGGCGAGCCTAGGATTTGAACCCCGCTCATACTGATCCACGGTCGAGTATCTTACCGACTTCGCCACTGGCTCCATTCAGAAAGCTAATTATATTTGATCTAGCTACTAATTAGGCTAATTAATTGATCTATTTACTAATTAGGCTAATCAATTGATCTAGCTACTAATTAGGTTAATTAATTGATATAGCTACTAATTGGGCTAATTAATTGATCTAACTGCTTGACTTGCTGTCTTATAATAGATGTGTTGTGCTGTTGCATTTTAAAAACTGCAGGAAATCACCCAATTACACAACAGCTACAAGATCTGGTAAGTTCAGTAGACCTAATTATTTATGGTCTCATATTTGAATTATTATTGACTCGCTTTTATGAAGTGTGATATTATTGTTTTGTTGACAAAGAAAAGTAGTTTGATATCTGGCAAGATATGATTTGATTGTTAAACCTTTTCTCTTTATATACACCAGTAAAAAACGAGAAAAGGTCCTTGGCCATGGACCTGCCAGTGGTACACTGCTTATTTGCAGGTAGCTCCATGGTATATAATGCCTCCACTCTTCTCTGTCTTCCGCTTTCCTCTTCATGTCCACATATCAGTGGGTCCTTAAATCATCTAACATACGTAATCTCGGCTATAAATATGATGACTAACTACATGTAGGCCTATATTATAATATATTAATTATAAACTATTTATAGTATATCAATTATTATATATTAAGTTGATATCTTGCAGGAAACAAGACGAAGGCAGCTAGCAGAGTCCGCTGAGAGGAGATTGAAGGAACAGGAATACAGAGGAATTAAAAATATGGATTCTATTAAACGCAGACAGAGATCGCTGAAAGCTCCGGAGTCAAGACAAACCGGTGGCGTTGGATTGATGGTTTGTTTATTTGCAATAGCCTTAAAATACGGCTCTGGCTTCTGACCTTGACGTTAAAACTTCATCGTCAGCTCAGATCAATGTTTATTAGAGTATGCTAGTGCCTAAGAGACTCACTAGGGCCTATAGTTTGTGGATTCAGATTTTCAATATTACTCTAAGCTTTCTAAAAACTGACGAAAAGAGGAAACTGATGTTAACGTTAGCCTTACCAGCCTTGCATTAAAGTCCAAGTCTAAGCTATAAGTCTAGTCTAGAATTGTCGTAAGACTAGTCATGTTCATAGTTAAATTAGTCTGTACGGACAATTTTGCTGACTGATTATTATAGACCTACATAAATACTGAAATCTGCTAGCTGCTAGTCTATGTAAGGTATATTTTAATTGTGATGTACGGACTTGAAAAATCTTCAGAGACTTCGACAGATTATATAATGGAGTAAGTATCTTTAAACCATGAAATCTTAAGTATAGCAATGAAGAAACTAATAAAATATAGTCTCAAACGGCAATACATAAAATATAGGCCTATATATCGACTAACATTAATGAAGCAAAAATTAAGCCGTTAGCATCCTTTTATTATGCGGTATTAAAAATTTCAAATTGAGGACTATCAATTAAATATAGGCCATGATAACTGATAGCGTATCAAGAAGGCTAAGCATATGTTCAATAATTATTCTACCTGTAGATTAGGACTTAATACATTTTACCATTTTACTTTTATACATTTTAGACACTTTACCCCTCCAGCTCATTTTATCCCCCATTCCCCTAATAACCAGCTCGTGTAGATCGATTTTTTATTGACCTACTTTAGGTCCCACCTCATTTAAACGCAGCTTGGAGTGTCCTAAGTAGCCCTAATTGTCTTTCATGGTCATGCATGGTCTCGGTCTCGAAGGTTCGTTCTTGGTCTCGAGAGGTCTGGTCTTGGTCTGAAGTGGTCGGATCTTGGTCATAGTCTTGGTCTCATTGGTCTGGTCTTGATCCGGGTCTGAAGTGCATGATCGGGTCTTGGTCGTGGTTTTGGTCTCGAGGGGTCGGGTCGTGGTCTCGGTCTAGAGGGGTCTGATCTTGGTCTTGATCTCGAGGAGTCGGGTCTTGGTCTTGATCTCGATGGGGTCGGGTCTTGGTCTCGGTCTCGGAGTTTTGGTCTTGACTATAAGTTTGACTTTAAATTATTGTTATTGAGGTCTTTGGATTAATTCTTGGTAGAACTCATCGAGGGCTTTATTACAAATTTATTTCCAGTTTTTACTTGCCAGTGCCGGGCTGACTATTAGAATTTAATTATTTGAACATATTTATAATTGCATGGCTACCAACGGTTTTACTGTACTTGGTAATGTAAAATAAATTTTTTTGAATTTCAGACTAAAGTAGACGCTACTATAGCTGGTAATTATGGTAATACTGCTCAGAGCTCTGACTCTTTTTTGTTGTTTTATTAGTATTATCTCAATGTCTAAGTAGCGTAGGGGTAACGTCATGAAGTTTTAAATGACAAATCCTGAAGTGAATTGAACCCTCGTGGGTTCGAATCCCGGCCGCGCTGATCTGAGAGTAAAATCTCGGACATTTACTGGACTGGTTACTCGGAAAATGGTCTAAATTGCCTAACGGATTAAACATGTGGTTTTAAAAGTGATAGATATCAACATAGTTGATTATTCACTATAATGCGTGTTTTTATTGTTGTTGTTTGTTGTTGAGAGTAAATTCGAGATTCACTCTCCGACAAAATCGACAGGGAATTGATCGAATGTTTTAGTCATAGGACCGATAACATGAACAATTGACTATAAACTGCCACAAAGCTTACAAGTGTGATTGTAAGCGTGTTCGGTATCATGATGGATGATTATTCGCCATAAAGAAAAATCAGAAGACGTAGGAACAGCTGATGATGATTTTGTAAACAAAAACAAAGTTCTAACAAATAAACAGACTAGAAATTAGATTTTTCAGACTTTTCTAACGTGAACACAACTAGTCAAGGCTTTCGACTAATAATTTTCTGCTTTCAATGAGCTATTTCAGCTAAGCTCATATACTGCGGAGCTTTTCTCTATTAAGAAGCTTCTGCGTTATAATGGGTTCGTTGTGCTGTTGTTTGCCGAGCTCAAGTGCTGAAAGTCGCCCCATTTCACAACAACAACCAGACCTAGTAGGTTTAGTAATTATTTACAGACTCATATTTTAAATTATTATTGATTCGTTTTTTCTGAAACTCGATATTATTGTTAAGTTGACAAAGCTGCAATTTCTATTGAAATATTTAAGCTTCAAACTATATGCGTTTGTAGACCAGATGAAATATATTATGCTCCAACTTTTAATTAGAACAAATTAACTAAGGGTATTATCATTTAGAAAAGAACATCACTATTACATGGTGTGATTTCTGGCATGCTATGTCCGATTTGAATGTCAAAGTCTAACTTGTCCGACTCACACACACACACACACACACACACACACACACACACACACATATATATATATATATATATATATATATATGTCGGACAAGTTAGACTTTGACATTCAAATCGGACATAATATGCATATATATATATATATATATATATATATATATATATATATACGGTAAATAGGGTGATTCTCATATGGGTGATTATGATGCACGTTGATATCTTGCAGGAAACAAGAAGAAGGCAGCAAGCAGAGGCGGCTGAGAGGAGATTGAAGGAGCAGGAATCGAAAGGAGTTAAAAATGTTGATTCTATAAAACGCAGGCAGCGGCAACAAGAAGCTGCTGAGAGAGCTGCAGAGTCGAGACCATCAGGTGGCGGTGGACTAAGGGTTCGTTTATTTGTAATAGTCTTATGTGTAACTTGAGGGTTTGTTTATTTGCAATAGCCTTATGTGTTAATTGATGCATTTTTAAGCATTTCACTGTGCTTGCTTATGGCTGAGATAGTAGCACCCTTGCCTGATAAGCTGGTAGTCATATGTTCAAAACTTCAGCAGAATGTCTAACAAACTTAGGGTTCGTTTATTTGTAATAGTCATATGTGTAACTTGAGGGTTTGTTTATTTGTAATAGTCATATGTGTAACTTGAGGGTTCGTTTATTTGTAATAGTCTTATGTGTAATTTAAGGGATCATTTATTTGTAATAGTCTTTTGTGTAAAATTGATGCATTTTAATGTACTTACCCGAGTAGGTTCAGGAAAATTAAGAATTGAACCTACCGATAACTGCTTGTGTTCGTAAGAGGCGACTGATGCAGATATGACAGTGAGAAGACTTGTAGCCACATGATGATGGTTTCTGTGATTTAGAATATTTACAATTGGTCGCTCCTACTCCAAATTTGCTTAGGCCTAGTCGCTACACTGATTGTGGCATTACACCATCAGCTACTCTACTTGATCTTTGCTGCCAATTCAGCGCTACTGTGGCATTTAGCATAGAGCGGCGCTTTAGAAATATACTTACTATTATTATTATTATTAGTACTATTATTATTATTATTATTATTATTATTATTATTATTATTATTATTACTACTACTACTACTACTACTATTTAACTGTGCTAGCTTATGGCTGAGATAATAGCACCCTTGCCTGATAAGCAGGCAGTCATATGTTCAAAACTTCAGCAGAATGTCTAACAAACTTGTGGAAACAGATATGAAACAAAACTTTATCTAGGTTTAGTTTTCTTTATTTCTTAACAAACTTTTGCATAAGCTTCCGTTTTAATACTTTGGAAAATAAATCTGTAACTGTACATGCTTATATATATTTATATGTATACGTCATCATCATCATCTCGTCATCATCTCATCATCATCTTCCCTTAAATCTTAGCTAGGGGTGCGATATGAACAGACCTGCCCTACAAATAGACCTGCTGTATAAGTTTTCATTGTTAGTAATAATAATAAGAATAATAATTAATTATTATTACAATTATTATAATTCTAATTATTAATTTAAAATAACTTTAACCTCGTTGTTTGTAGCTCGTCATTTGATATTTTAGAAGCTGGCAGTCATACTATTTGCTCATATTACACTCTATTACATATGCTGGCACCAGTATCAATGATATCACTTTTGGAAGATGAAACTGATGTTAACATCGACTTTACAGCTTCTAGACTGATGTCCGTTGCTATGCTCTGCATACTATTAGAGATTCGCGGGCTTCATAATGCATTTTGTGCATTTTTAAGTTATATATTTACCTAACATTTGTTTTGCGAATTTTTTATGCTGTATATTTACCTGATCTATCAATTTTGTGGTTTTTATGTTATACGTTTACCTAATATATATATTTTATGGATTTTGATGTTAGCCTATATATTTACCTAATGTATGAACTTGTATTTTGTGGATTTTTAATGTATATATTTACTTAATGTATATATTTATGAATTTTTATTGTATATATTTACTTAATGTATATATTTTTGAATTTTTATTGTATATATTTATTTATTATATTTATTTAATGTATATATTATGTGGATTTTTATTGTATATATTTACTTAATGTATATATTTTGTAGATTTTTATTGTATATATTAACTTAGTGTATATATTTGTGGATATGCTTGTAGTGGCAGGTCAGCTGAACATGGATTCTACAAATCTCTTCATTACTCACAATGCAGTCATGATGTGCTCAATATCATCAACTGAATTCTACATAACAAAATCTAAATGCCTCACATATTGGTCTTCAGTAGCTGATCAACTGAGCCTAATTTAGTATCTACTGGAAATTATAAAGAAATTTCTGTTGCAGATTTCATGGTATTAAATCGTTAAACTCAAATTTTTATAGTAACAAATAATCTCACTATTTACTTGAATGTTTGAACAAACAAACAAACAGTATGAAAGAGAGAAAAAAATTAACCAAACCTGTGCACATTAAGTTGTTTGCTTGCTCCATGAATAGTTAGATTGCAACTCCTGTAGCTTAGATCTTCAGTGCATTATCAATTATTGTATTTATTTATGAAATTGCTGATATTGACTTGATATTACTTTTGATGCAATGCTGGTATTTCAGGCAGGGACTCTATATCTCTTCAGAACTTTTATATTTTATCAATAATTTCAATTAATATGTATAATTATATGTGTGCAATGTGACCGGTTTCTGTAAGAATATCATATTTGAGAGTGTACTGAATGCAATATTTTCCATGAAATTGTAAATGCATATATATATGTTTTGCACTCAATGATGTTTGCATCAAGATAGTGATCTGTATAGAATGAACCTTATCAAAGTCTAAACAAGTAGACTATGTAAGCAAGTCTTGTCACTCCTCAAGTGTCGTTTTAGAGGCTAAATCTTCCCCGAGTCAATAATCAGCTCTTCCTAATTGATATTATATTGTTTGTTGTGCTGCGGTTGATATTATTTTAAATACTACTCTTCTTTCATGGTTTATACATGTATTATACCGCTTCATCGATCGCTGTTACTTTGCTGGTTCCTGAAAGTTTTACTATTTGTTAGCTTATTTTGCTCTGCTTGTCTTCTGTAAATAAACCAGAATTTGCTTTTGATGACTTGCAGTTGCTTAAACTAATCTTTCTTTGGTAATTTGGCGTCCCTGACATTGCCTGATGGCGAGGAATCGGACGTTAAATCCTTATTAATTGATTGATTAATTGTGTGCAGACCAGCGTCTTATAACTGAAATCTCGGATATATGATTAACTTAACTTAAAATTCTATTTGTTATTGCTAGTATAGTATTGGCTGAATATCTTGTCTTATGTTGATTTAATTTTCTCACGCCATCTTGTTCTTTAGATTTAGTTAATTACCGGACTTCAAGAATTGCTAATAGTTATGTCACTAAGTGTTATTTTGTATTGTTTATGTTGATTTTAACGGAGTTAGGAAACTTTTGTAACATCACGTTATGTCAGAAAGCACAGTGTGCTTGAGTTTGTGAATGATTGGAAGATTTTTCAAGTGCCTATTAAATAAATTGTAAAACCCTTAAACTGTTAATAGCTGGCTGGAGCCAATCACGATTTCGATAAGATATCAGACTGTGGATTAGTAGGTGTGGTGTTTAAATCTTGGGCTTGAGCATCGCTTATATCACTTTCGAGTGAAGAAACTGACGCTAACATCGGTTTTAGACTCTTCTATAGCTATCCGTGCCAAGTTTATTGAAATTGTTAATCTTGCTTATTTAACTGGTAGGAGCCAGTGGCGCTGTCGGTAAGATATTCGACCGTGGATCAGTATATGCGGGGTTCAAATCCTGGGCTCGCCCGTCACTGACATCGCTTTCGAGTGAGGAAACTGACGTTTACATTGGATTTTTAAAACTGAGTTTAGAACCTAGACCATTTTCAAGATTTGAATGTAAGCAAATTTGTTAGCTCTGGGATTTGTGGTTCCTTGGCCCACTACCATTTTAGCTGGACCTGCAAATTGACTAGCCCACTTTAGTCATATATAGGCGTAGGCAGTCATATTGTGGTATTGCTCATTTGATTCCATTAGGTGAATGTGTTTGAAAAGTAATCATTTTATAGAACGAATAAAATATATTCTTATCCTGACACTAGTGAAACTGAGATGCAAGGGAATATGATGATGATGATGATGATGATGATGATGATGATGATGATGATGATGATGATGATGATGATGATTGAGAGGGAATCAATTAATAGCCTTTTTTCAAAAATTCGCTCATTGTTATAGCATCACGTTGAATTTTGTAGAAACTTCCTAATTCTAAAATTATCACATATGTGTACATTGATATTTAATGATAATTGATTTAATTATCGTCACAACGGACATTGATTAATAATTAATTAACGTGTCGGTTATCAATGCTTACCCGAGATGAAAAAAAGTTGGTAATGCTAATGTTAACGTCAGTTTTCTCACTCAAAAGCGATGAAATGATATCTGTCAAATCTCTAAGATCCCTTTATAAAGAGTGAGTGAACAAAATGCCTGCAGAGTTGTTAATTGTTCTACTCGGGTCCTCATATATGTTTACTGACTGGTTGATTAATTAAATTAATTTCTAGTTTCGCTAATATGTTTAACATGGGCTCTATTTGCTGCTATAGGCGCTTAATGTCGTATTTTAGGCTACTGTGCTAGAATGCTGTTGATTTCTTGATTTTGAAGTATTTAATGTGTATGTGTGTCACTAATTGTTTCGCAAGTGTTCTCATATGGCTTTGGCTAAAATATATCATTTTCTGCTTGCTTGTTAAATGTTTGAGAATTATTTCCTTGTTTTACTTTCATTGTGCGTCTGAAACACGTCGTTATATAAACCGACCGAAAACCACATAAGATTAAACCTCTTAATACATTTATCACCTTTCATATATATATATATATATATATATATATATATATATATATATATATAGCATTATATATACATTATAGCATTATATATGCATACATAGGCCTATATACATGTGTTTATATATATATATATATATATATATATATATATATATATATATATATGTATTTTTTACACACACACATATATATATATATATATATTTATATATATATATATATACATGTATATACATATATATATATAGGCCTATATATATATATATATATATATATATATATATATATATATATATATATATACTGTATATGAAATAACCTATAAGATTATATATTCCGAGTGATATAGAACAAAATTAAATCAATAAATAAATTTAAGTTCTATAGTTTCTGTGGCTAAAATCCTAAAATCAATTAATTACTTCTCAAATATTGGCCAATCACTTAGATGTAAATACTCCATCGTTATTCAATCCTTTCCAGTGCGGAAGGTATACATCTTCTCTTCTGAAATCGTTATACAGTGTGCTACCATTTCGTGGAAAATCGGAATAATATATTGTCATTCCGTTCGCCAGAAAGCCTGCCCACCAGCCATAAGTTCCAACGGACATTATCACGTGGTCACAGGAAGCCAATATGGCCAAATCCTGTTCAGCTGTATTTCCTAGAGAATACGTTATATTTACAGCTGATTGGTTAACATTTTCGGGAGATACAACATTGGTGCTCACCCAGGCGTAGTCTACAGATGATATTATGAACTGAGTCCTGCCGTAGTTGGTGAGGTAATAGCTCATCGCGTGTTGAAAGTAGGAAGCCCCTGGCACGTTGAAACCTCGATCAATTAATTTCTTACTTCTGACGATGTCGCCTCTTCGCACGTGAACGCCCACCCTAGTAAAAAACCCCTGCCACCCAACTGGGTAATTACTCGACAAAAATCTATTGGCGTAAGAGAGAACGTCGTCTTTGAAGTGGAAAAGATTCCTCAGCTTTGTTTCGATGTTTCTCGTGTACCTCCAGCTTTGGAAGAATCCGTCCAACGAGATCGTCTGTGCTTGGAAAGATGAGTGACCCGGTTGACCTAGATCTTCAACTCTCGCGTCATACATCAACGGTTTGTTTTCTGTAAAATTATAGCAAGGACAGAGCGATGTCGTTCGAAAAATAGTCGATAGGTTAAACGTCCTATCAATCATCTGCATTGGTGCTGCGTTTTTCATTATAAAGGTTCTCCCAGATAGACTCGCTACGTAGATTCCCGCAGTAATACCAAACATTTGATTTCCGAGTCTCCTTCCATCCTTAAATGCTTCACCAAGCGTCACGAAAAGATCCTTTCTGGTTTCTGGAGAGGCTGTTTGCCGGACAGGATGTTGCCAAATGGGAACCAAGGATTTGAGATAGGTCACCACGTGACTTTTATGTATTCCAGGATTGTCCTGAACCTCCCGTATAATAGAAATTCGTTCCGATGTAGATGTCCTATGATTCCTATCCGTGTTGCCATATTCCAGCTTATCAAAAATTTTTGCATAACGTGAAATTGCAACATCTCGAGTAATTAACAAATTTCCTTGGAAATTAAATTTGCCTGAATCCATTCTATTCGTGCTAACTTCCTCATTATTGTTATTATCCAACACATGAGAGTTTTCAACTACCCAGCTGTATAAGCTTGTGTTGGTGAAAGGATTTTTAGATGAATTCCAGTAGCCAAACCAAATTAAACAAAAAGTAAACAAGATAATTATAGCAGTCAGACCACAACGTTTGATAACTGGAATGATCTGGATTACGTTCAACGCCATGATCTCTAGGTAGACTCTACAATGTTAATCAATACTAGTAATTAGATAGTGACGAAGAAAGCTAATGTTAACGTCAGTTTCCTCACTCGAAAGCGATGTCAGTGACGGGCGAGCTAAAGATTTGAACCCCGCACATACTGATCCGCGTTCGAATATCTTACCGACATCGCCAATCGCCAAGGGCTCCAGCTAACGAAACATTATTGTTTTAGTAATTTGATTTAAAATCGACAACTTCTTTAATCTACGTAGTTTAATTACCTAAATCTAATCACTTTAAAATGTTACGCTACTTTAATTGTCATCTTCGTATTTAAAATACTACTTCCATGCATATCTACTCTTAAAAGTTAAACATTACTAATGAAATGTTATTACTAATGTTATTACTAATGTTATTGCTAATGTTATTACTAATGTTATTAGTAATGTTATTACTAATGTTATTAGTAATGTTATTACTAATGTTATTAGCAATGTTATTACTAATGTTATTAGTAATGTTATTACTAATGTTATTAGTAATGTTATTGCTAATGTTATTACTAATGTTATTAGTAATGTTATTGCTAATGTTATTACTAATGTTATTACTAATGTTATTACTAATGTTATTACTAATGTTATTAGTAATGTTATTGCTAATGTTATTGCTAATGTTATTACTAATGTTATTACTAATGTTATTAGTAATGTTATTACTAATGTTATTACTAATGTTATTACTAATGTTATTAGTAATGTTATTGCTAATGTTATTGCTAATGTTATTACTAATGTTATTACTAATGTTATTACTAATGTTATTAGTAATGTTATTGCTAATGTTATTGCTAATGTTATTACTAATGTTATTACTAATGTTATTACTAATGTTATTAGTAATGTTATTGCTAATGTTATTGCTAATGTTATTACTAATGTTATTACTAATGTTATTAGTAATGTTATTGCTAATGTTATTGCTAATGTTATTACTAATGTTATTACTAATGTTATTACTAATGTTATTAGTAATGTTATTGCTAATGTTATTGCTAATGTTATTGCTAATGTTATTACTAATGTTATTGCTAATGTTACTAATGTTATTAGTAATGTTATTGCTAATGTTATTGCTAATGTTATTACTAATGTTATTACTAATGTTATTAGTAATGCTGTTATTGCTAATGTTATTGCTAATGTTATTACTAATGTTATTGTTATTGCTAATGTTATTACTAATGTTATTACTAATGTTATTACTAATGTTATTAGTAATGTTATTGCTAATGTTATTGCTAATGTTATTACTAATGTTATTACTAATGTAGTAATGTTATTGCTAATGTTATTGCTAATGTTATTACTAATGTTATTACTAATGTTATTAGTAATGTTATTGCTAATGTTATTGCTAATGTTATTACTAATGTTATTACTAATGTTATTGCTAATGTTATTACTAATGTTATTACTAATGTTATTAGTAATGTTATTACTAATTAATGCTAATGTTATTACTAATGTTATTACTAATGTTATTACTAATGTTATTATGTAATGTTATTGCTAATGTTATTGCTAATGTTATTACTAATGTTATTACTAATGTTATTAGTAATGTTATTGCTAATGTTATTGCTAATGCTAATGTTATTACTAATGTTATTACTAATGTTATTAGTAATGTTATTGCTAATGTTATTGCTAATGTTATTACTAATGTTATTTAATGTTATTGCTAATGTTATTACTAATGTTATTACTAATGTTATTAGTAATGTACTAATGTTAATGCTAATGTTATTACTAATGTTATTACTAATGTTATTACTAATGTTATTAGTAATGTTATTGCTAATGTTATTGCTAATGTTATTACTAATGTTATTACTAATGTTATTAGTAATGTTATTGCTAATGTTATTGCTAATGTTATTACTAATGTTATTACTAATGTTATTAGTAATGTTATTGCTAATGTTATTGCTAATGTTATTACTAATGTTATTACTAATGTTATTGCTAATGTTATTACTAATGTTATTACTAATGTTATTAGTAATGTTATAATGCTAATGTTATTACTAATGTTATTACTAATGTTATTACTAATGTTATTAGTAATGTTATTTAATGTTACTAATGTTATTACTAATGTTATTACTAATGTTATTAGTAATGTTATTGCTAATGTTATTGCTAATGTTATTACTAATGTTATTACTAATGTTATTAGTAATGTTATTGCTAATGTTATTGCTAATGTTATTACTAATGTTATTACTAATGTTATTACTAATGTTATTAGTAATGTTATTGCTAATGTTATTGCTAATGTTATTGCTAATGTTATTACTAATGTTATTACTAATGTTATTAGTAATGTTATTGCTAATGTTATTGCTAATGTTATTACTAATGTTATTACTAATGTTATTACTAATGTTATTAGTAATGTTATTGCTAATGTTATTGCTAATGTTATTACTAATGTTATTACTAATGTTATTACTAATGTTATTACTAATGTTATTAGTAATGTTATTGCTAATGTTATTGCTAATGTTATTACTAATGTTATTACTAATGTTATTACTAATGTTATTAGTAATGTTATTGCTAATGTTATTGCTAATGTTATTACTAATGTTATTACTAATGTTATTACTAATGTTATTACTAATGTTATTAGTAATGTTATTAGTAATGTTATTGCCAATTTAATTGCTAAATAATTATTCTGTTCAAATTCAACTAATTTAACTACTTGAAATTTATAATCTGGTATTAATAACATTTAGTGTGTTACTATCATCCATGACAATATCGATCACTATTGGTAGTTCAAATAGTTCGTTTTAACTGCTCTAAACACTCTCATACTTAAGTGGTACAATCAGTGCATAACTATTTCCAAATACAGATACACTGCCTTTATTGTGAAATTTTAATTTAGCATTCATTATTAAAACTTTAATAATAAAAAATTGATTATCTTCAGACATAACTAATAACGATAAGCCTTCAAAATATATGTTGTTTAAACTGCTGATGGCTATTATATAATCTCTAACATTAATTAAAACTGATAAAGTAGTCAATAGATATCTACTAGAAAACTTCTAAACCTGACTGCTAAAGTTATGAAATAGTCTGCGCTCATACGAACACCAGTTACCAAACTCATGTTACTCGTGAATATTCACGTGCCAAGTTAACAGTCTTAAAAATGTCATTGTCACAGACACAATGTACATGTAGTTAATGAAATCAGGTGTCTGCTCATTATTGGTAATAACTTATACACACGCAGCCTTATAAACCTCAAGGTTACGATGTAAATGAAGCTATGTGTCAAACTTATATAACATTAGATATATATGAGAAGTTTGGTAAACGATTCGCTGATCAATCATTTTATTTCGATCTCTCTCTTAGTGCACTGCCTACTGGAAGGTCCATGGTATATAACGCCTCCACTCTTCTCTGTCTTCCGCTTTCCTCTTCTTTTCCAAATATGCGCGGATCTTTAAGTCATCTAACATACCTAATCTAGGCCTGGCCCTCTGCTTCTATTTCCTTCCATTCTACCTTCTACGACCTCTTTTAATAGAATTAAAAGAATTTATTTCGATATGGTAATCAATTTCTCGTGTAATATGACGAACATTCAAGAATAGACCTACAGTTACCAGTACGTGTCGTAAAAAACGTCTGAACAATAACTGAGAAAGGCAAAGGGAGACCGCCTAAGAATCCACTACTTTCTCTAGCAATAAGGTATACCTGAAGATAAGGCACACCTTTTGAGAATGGATTAACTTGATGATCTACGGAATTCTCTGAAAGTCAAATTCTGCAATACATTAAGAAATTAGAGAAGCTAACTCACTTAAAAATTAACAAAGAAACAGAATGTTACATTATTCGGTCGCATAATTTGAGGCATTAGCCTGAAGAAAGAAATCTATTTGATCGATTTCTTCCCCTGAAGGCTGTGTTGACGAAGAACACGTGGTAGCATAGATGTATAAAACGTTCTTACCAAAAATGAAGAACGTTAAAAAGGCGTTTCCCCCCCCCCCCAAAAAAAAATAAAAAAACGTAAAAGAACGTTGAAAAAACGATATTAACGTACACGTTTGCTTGCATATATTTAGGCCTACCGTGCCTTTATTCCATAACACTAAACAATTTTATTACAACTAGACTTGATCTAAAGTTCTAAAGTATGTCCATAGACTCCATACAAATATAAACAAATACTTTCAGGTCACATACAGCCACATAAAATGTTCTTACAATTTCCTGTTTTGGCTCACTGTTGAAATAATTAGAGGTGAGATCACAGTGTTTATCTTAATTTTTACGTTCGACGTTTACGGTTTACGTTTTTTACGTTTTTTATTTTATAAAAAATAAAAAAAGTAAAAAACGCGTTTTTTTAACAGATATAAAAAAACGTAAAAAAACCTATTTCATCTATGCGTGGCAGCGTCACAAAGGGGCCCCTGAGGGGCGGGAGCAGCTCCATGGGGAGGGGCCTGCCCCTGAGAGGCGGGATCAGCGCCATAGGGAGGGCCTTAGGATGGGTATGAGAGAGGCGACGGGACACAGGGGAAGGCATTGAGAAAGGTTGATAATAATAATAATAATAATAATAATAATAATAAAAGCCTTTCTATGGCAGCGCCTATCTATCGCACTCCAGCGTTTTAATGCTGTATGCATTCGTGGCACATTGGCGAATGCGGCCTCCCAGAGCGTAGAGGAACTATTTTAAATATTTGTCATCTTTCTTTTAATTAAATAAAGTCTTTTTTATCTTATATTTTAGCCCAGGGCCTTATACAGCCCAGGGCGTTTAAAAAAAATTTAAAATAAATAAATTTTTAAAAAATAATAATAATAATTATAATTATAATAAAGGTTTAACGTCCGTTCCCTCGTTCAAGGATGATGTCTGGGACGTCCCCCCATCACATGTCACTACAAATCTATTCACCCCAAATGATCTGAAAAAACACGTGCTGAAGAGAAAGAAAAAGGATGGGTGAGTTAGAATGTGTAACGCGACATGGTCTCAGAGATCGACCACCTGGTCAAGTTGAGGAGTTTTGTCCACCAAGTGTCTTAATCGATCTGGGTGCACCAGATAATCAGGTACATGACCTACGACGTCCTACGTAGCTATCGAGTGCTTCAGAATGTTGAAATAAAGTTCAAAATTCGTCATTCCTTCGACGTGCCTGACATTGCCTGACATCTCTGACATTGCCTTATGATGAGGAACCGGACGTTAAATTCTTATTGATTGATTGATTGATAAGTAAAGTGATCATGTCTGCGCAGAGGGATTAAAGACATTTAATATTAGCGTCGTTTCGTTTAACCTAGGAAGGCCATTATTAGTAACCACTTCAGAAATCAGGTTGTTCTTAGATAGCAATAGCGCAATGTTTAATAAATGGTTAGCCGATCTTATTGGATCAGCTGTTGATTTTAAGCACAGGATTGATGAACAGATCTACTGGAGCAACGTGAGTGATAGTTACTGGTTGCTGCCTGAGCGTGAAGCCAGTAAATTGGACCTGCCATTTGGTAGAGCACTAGAGAAACACAGAGAGAGAGAGAGCGAGAAAGAGAGAGAGAGAATTGAAACAAAACAGAAACATAAAGAGAAAAGAGAGAAACAGAGAGAGGTACAAAGAGAGAGAGAGAGAGAGAGAGAGAGAGAGAGAACTGTGTTTATTTCAATACGCTCATATACAGTGTCATGCACATCAGGGCTGTCAAAGAGGTCACAAGTAACCTATCTAGTTGACCACCCCTCAGTCATACAAATTGAAAAACCAGGCAAACGGAATAAACATGCAATACAAGTAAAAGAAATAACAGTTAATAAAGAAGAGAGACAGAGACAAGGAAAGAGAGAAAGAGAGAGAGAGAGAGAGAGAGAGAGAGAAGTTAGAAGAATCGACCCTTTCCTAACTCTATTCTCATTATGATCATGGTGATGATAATGGTATTACATTTTCCTTTTTCGAAAGATTGGGTCCAAAGCACTTGTTCTCAGTACAGACCAAATAAATTACGAGTGTTCCATAAATCAATGATGCTAGCTCTCCTTTCTAAATTAATTGTCGATATTTTTCTCATTTTCCGAAGTAACGATTTTCACAAATATTTATTGTATATTCATTAATATGGCTGCGACGGAATTATGAAGCAAAACTATTTATGAAACGTGAGAAGCAGTATATGAGTATAAACATATTTCGTGGACCTGCCACTTGACAGAACGCTATAGTGAACGAGAGAGAGAGAGAGCGATTCTTCGACAGTTTTACTTCAAATATTCGTTTTTTCGGCTACCTGTGAGTTGCCGGCAACAATATAGGGATCCAGTTCCGCCCCCCCCCCCGGCTTGTACGAGTGAATGAAATTGAGTGGACCAGATGTTCTTGAGACCAAGCGGTCTGCGGATTTTCTATTTCACCCCATTTGCTCTTCTCCAGTTGTTTCTACATTCTCCTCCATGTTCTCCGCTTCACTTCTGCATAAGTTCATTACTTCCCTTTTTTTATTTTTTTATTTTTTAGATAAAAACGTGGAGGACGATTCTACATAGGCTGGAGCCAGTGGCGAAGTCGATAAGATACTCGACCGCAGATTAGTATGTGCGGGGTTCGAATCCTGGGCTCGCCCGTCACTGACATATCTTTCGAGTGAGGAAACTTAAGTTAACATCAGCTTTATCAGCTTTTTCACTAGGTGATTGGTAACTAGGTGGTCAACCACATAAGGTGTCATGCATCCTCTTTAATGGCCTAGTATTTGCAGGTTAGTTTGCCTGGTTTGTATTTAATCTTTTTAATTTACTACGATTAAGTTTGCTGAAATTGATGTGCTGTGAGTTGTGGCGTAATATGAATGAAATCATTAGATTTAATCATTCTAATCAATTTACTAATCATTCCTTTATATGAAGTGATAACCTTTTCAGCAACTTTTTGAACAAAACGTGAGTAACCTGGAGATAGTAAACATCGAACAAAATTAATAAAAACTATACAAAATAAATCTACAATAGTGAAAGTGCTTATCAAGTTTCGCAAACGGATTTGAGCATCAGGGCTTTACAATTGCGTGTGGAATTCCCATTAATAAAGTAGTAAATCAGGCGGTAGGAAATTCCAATTAGGCCTACGGTATGCCTATCAATTGTTAGCTAAGCTACACGTGTATATGAGTTATCCCTGGGCTGTGAGTCTTTAGTTAATAGCTAGTATCATATGTGTAGCCTACTCGTTCGTGCATTGTAACGTGTAATATTAAATAGACCTACATATTTTAATATTATAGTATAAATATATATAATACATGTACATATATATATATATATATATATATATATATATATATATATATATATATATATATATATATATATATTATAGTATCCATATAATATATAGTACATATAATAGAGTAGGCCCCTATAGAATAAAAAAAGTAAATAAGTCCTCAAAACGAAAGTCCAGATTTTGATTTTTAATGCGTTTCTATTCCCTCCCTCAAATTATTCCAATTCTGGCGGAAGATACAATACATTGCTGATATCCAATTGAAATTGGTAGGCTATCAATTATTGCAAGCTATTGTATTTCATATAGTAATTAATTAATTAATATTACATAGGCCTATGTGTACACAAGCCTAATTAAACTTTCAATGCTGTCTATGATTTCTACTTTAGCAGATACGTTGGAAGTAGCCACAGAATACGGCTAAAGTTACCAGGATATTTTTTCCAGAAGTACAACGAAAACCACGACCTAATTGATACAACAACAACAACATAATTAGAGTGCTAGTATAATCCACGACAACATTGATACAGTGACGACGCTGTCTAGCTAATTCTCTGAAATGGCGAATGTTGATAACCCAGACGATGCAAGAAGATCAACGAGCAGATCTCTGTCCCTAAGGGACGTCATTGATCTGGAGCCTAAGTGGAATCACACCGTTGATTTGTTAAATAGATTCTTTCAGCAGATAGATTCGGTAGTGAACAACAACAACAGCAGTAATGAGCCCATTTGTAAGTAGATTACTGCAATATCTATTTTTATATTTTGCTTAATATAAACATGAACTTTAAGGAAGGAAGATATTAGAAAACATGAGGCATTGGAAATGTGGATTTGGAGAAGAATGGAGAGGATTAGAGGGACTCAAAAGGTTACAAATCAGGAATTTCTGGACAGAGTTGCTACAGTTAGACAGCTAGTAAATGTATTAAGAAATAGGAAGAAGAGATGGATAGGACACATCTTAAGGGGGGAAGGTCTATTAATAGAGGTCATAGAAGGCAGATTGGAAGGAAAAAGAGGCAGGGGCAGGCCGATATTAGGTATGTTAGATGATTTAAAGACCCACTCATATGTGGAAATAAAGAGGAAAGCGGAAGATAGAGAAGAGTGGAGTCGTTATATACCATGGACCTGCCAGTAGGCAGTGAACTAAGAGAGAGAGAGAGATATCTAGTATCCTATTTTTCATCCTCTCCATTGGTGGAGAGTGCATGGTGTGTCATGCACACAGGTGGCCCGACTCTACACCGAGAGTGCCTTCGGCAGTAGATATCCAGTTAATTGTCTTGATTGATACTCAAGAAGATTAGAGAGAGTTAAAATTTAAACATCCGAACAACTGCCTCTAAATCTTCATACTCCATTAAAGCAGTTTTTGACGCACTTAAAAAACGTTAAAGCAATGATTTCAATAAAGCTGGTAAAGTTAATGTTAACGTCAGTTTCCTCACTCGAAAGCAATATCAGTGACGGACGAACCCAGGATATCAAACCCCGCACATACTGAACCTCGGTCGAATATCTTATCGATATTGCCACTGGCTCTAGTCAATGTTATAATGTTTCAATGTTTCACAATAATGTAATTGAAGCTAAAATTCTAAATTTATTACCGAGGTTATTTAATTGTTGTCTTTTCCAAGCACAGTTCTTGCCCCTCTGCTAAAAATTGAGCTCTTCAAATTCAGAATCTGTATAAATTAGCCCTTATTAAATATTCATTTACTACTAGTATTTGTTTCGTTGATTAATCTATGATTCCTACTGTAGATATGATAAGAAAAAGTACTGTAGATATGGTAAGCCTTTTAGCACATAAATATTTACTGGCAACGCTAGCCCAAATTTTAACTTTATTTCAAACTGCACTAATAAAAAATGACGTCATGACAATATGAAAACATGATAACATGACGTCATGATAACATGATAACATGACGTCATGACCACATGAAAACATGATAACATGACGTCATGACAACATGAAAACATGATAACATTACGTCATAAAAACATGACAACATGCTAACAAAACGTCATGACAATATGATAACAATAACATGACGTCATGACAACATAACATCATGACAACATGGTAACATGACAACATGAAAACATGGTAACATGGCAACATGACAATATGACAACATGACATGCTATGCAGAAGGTTAAATTGGGAGCCTGTGAAAATATGGTTATTAATCAAATCCATGCGAAAACCTTTCTTCACCCCTTACTGAACCGAATGCGACCAATTCTTTTGTGAATGACTGAAATAAACCAACCGATAAAGAAGTGTTTTTGAAAAGCCGATCAACTTAAATATAGGGAAAATAATATAAACTTTAAATGAGATGTACAGAAGCTTACTTTATAAGTTTTGGCTACAGAAAAATGTGATATAGCAAAAAGAAGTATTCTTTATTGAGCGCGATAGAAGATAATGGCATAAATGATGATTTAGAGATAAAATATAAATTATGATTTAGAGATTAGGTAGGCCTATAAATGATGATTTAGAAGTTAAGCCTAAATGGTGATTTTGAAGTTACGTATAAATGATGATTTAGAGATAAGCAGGGCCTATAAAAAATGATTTTGAGGTTACGTATAAACAATGATTTAGAGATAAGTAGGGCCTATAAACAATGATTTAGAGATTAAGTATAAACAATGATATACTGATTACGTATAAATAATGATGTAGATGTTAAGTACACATGATTCTGTGCAGATGCAGACATATCGAGGTCTCACTGGAAGCCTGATCCAAGCTCTACGAGATGTCATAATACGACCTGCTCCAAACCATTCACCCTCACAGAGAGGAGAACCCACTGTAGGAGGTTTGAATTGATTCCTTTTTATTCATATAAAGCCAGTGGTTAAAGTAGGGGACGAATGGGAACTCAATTTCCCTAGCTCTATTTTTCTGAGGTGCGTTCCCCTACCAGGGGCCCATAATTGATATTGGGAAATCTGTAAATGCACTATACAAGTGGAAAAAAAGTTGTTTTTTACCGTTCCCATAGCTCTCAGTTACCACTTTACCACTGGTTAAAGCTAAGCATAACACACATTTCTTATCTGATTCCTGTCTATTAAGTTTGTCAATTAATAAGTCAATGACATAGAGAACATGACAATGACGTAGAGAACATGTTAATGACGTAAAGAACATGTCAGTGACGTAAAGAACATGTCAGTGACGTAGAAACATAACAGTGACGTAGAGAACATGTTAATGACGTAGAGAACATGTTAATGACGTAGAGAACATGTCAGTGATGTAGAGAACATGTCAGTGACGTAGAGAACATGTTAATGACGTAAAGAACATGTCAGTGACGTAGAGATCAATGTGTCCCCAGTGTTTGTTTAAACAACAGATGCGGAGAAATTTTCTGCAGTTCCTGTACGGTTTATCAAAAGAAACTTAATTATCTCGCGCAGCCTGACCCGACTGGAAAATTTCATAAGGTAAATTCTGCCGTAATATTCATAAAATCTAATTCTAAACAATTCAAAATAGAAAATAAAATTATTCCTAAAAGTCCAATGCCACGTGATCTAAAGTTAGGGACAGATATAACTTATCTCTCTCAGTGTGCTGCCTATTGGCAGGCGCATGACATATAGCTTAATTCCTTCACATTTTTATCCTCTGATCATCTCCTTATATTAACATGAAAATACGTGTCAATTATGCAGTATCCCAAATATCAATCTTCCTCCTATCTTCTCTCTTCAATTATTCTTTCAATGGCCTCAAAGTAATCAGAAGTCCTAAACAAGCTAATAAACCAAATCCAAATTATCCGATACAGTTATAAATCCACAAACGAGAAAGAATGACATCATCATCTTCATATCATATTCCATAACTCAGCAGCCACAGGACTGCAGTTGATGCTCCTACTCTAGCTGCCTGCAGTCCACCAGGACCTTTGTACAAATCACATGACTCTACAGTGTAATGCATAGAAGAGGGTTGAACACAGTCGCGTAGTAAAGTATTGCGATAATCATCACCATCTTCCCTTAAATTAAATAGGGTCGGGATACGAATAGACCTTCTTCAATCCTCCCTGTCACACACTTTTGAAGCTTTCCATTCGTTGAAATTCCATTTCCATTCGTTGAAATAGCAATTTCTGGAGCCTATGCGCTCACCAACCGAATGCCCTCTCTGAAGTTGGTTTGGATATTAAGTGTTTTGTCGCCTTTTACGATACGTGCAATTTTACAAGATTAATCTAATCTTCAAGCAACCCGGACACAATACAGGTAATATCATTAAGATTATAATGTTGATAATAGTAGATCAAGAAGTTAGGTCGTAAACTAAGTGCATTAAGTGCTAATTGAAAATTTCAGGTAGAAAATTAAAATTTAACAGTTTTAAATTTTAAAATAAAAATTGGTTCAAAATTAAATCCTTATTGATTGATTGATTCATAGCTTGATTTGTAAGAAACGATGTGTACGTCCTTTAAATTAGTTTTCGAATTGATAATAAATTTCAATTTTAGTAAAGCAACGTTGCGACGGAGCACTTTAACCTTTCTGAGGAATGCTTTATATTTGATTCTTTTTTTCAAGTAATATATGAAATTATCAATCTTGAAATATTTTACTTAAATTAATTTTTGTAAAACGTCACTAAAGGTATGTGCGAAGTGCTTCAGTGAAGGACCCCAATCTATGGGACAGTCCCGGAACTGGATTGGCCCATTCAATTACCTGCGTAATATCCGGCACACCTGTGGAAGTAATTCTACTCCAGCTGCAGCAGGAATAAATGCGAAAATCAGCGTGTCATCTTTCAGAGATAGGTATATATTTGTTCTGTTAGTTTAATTAGTTTTGTAGGCCTATTTGTTCTGTTACTTTAAATAGTTATGTATTTGTTCTTTTAGTTCAATTAGTTATGTATTTTTCTGTTAGTATAACTTTAATGGTTTCATTTGTTAAATTAAAATACTTTAATTTTAGAGTAAATCTGTTATTTAATTTTAGAATTGGCTAAAAGATTTAATTGATTAGTGAATGTGATACTTACAATAAGGTTGCATTTCTTATTATGTTATGCACTAGAGGCCAGAATTTCATACTAACACGCACTTAATTTTAATAATATACGCATTTTTCAAAATAATAGTTGCATTCATTTAATAATAAATGAATTTTTGAAATGATCAACCAAGTTGATATCTATCACTTTCAGTACCATGTGTTTAAACCGTTAAGCAATTTAGTTCATTTCAATGTAACCAGTCCAGTGAATGTCCGAGATTTTACTCTCAGTTCAGCGCGGCTGGGATTCGAATCTACGGGAGTTAGTCACTTTAGGATCTGTCATTTAGAATTTATTGACGTTAAATAATGTATGATTTTCCTTCAGCATAGATCTAAATTCTGAACTGCAGCGCTTGAAGGATGGATATCGGAAAAGTCTAATGAAAGGTTTCGTAGGAAGCATGAAAGCATTAATAGGAATAACGGAAGATAACTGGAAAAAGTCTCCATTCTATGTGGTAATGCATTGCATATCAAAAACACTGATACAATTGTTATAATAAAAAATATTTGTTTTTTAATTAATAGAAAAAGTTGGAATAATATTTGTTCTCGTTATGTGCTTTTCTCAGAATTCAATACTTCTTCCCCACTCACTCTCCCACTTTCTCTTTCACTCTCTCCCTCTCTCGCTTGCTCTATCTCTGTGCCTCTTTTTCTATCTTTTTCTCTCTCTCTGTCTCATATCTTTCATGATTTTCTCTTAAAGCATCCTCCTTTTTCTGTGTCCATTATAGCCTGGATTATGTAAAGTTGTGATTTTCTTTACATAGATACAATAATTATAGAGTTATTTATATTGCTCTTCTAAATTTGTCGCAGTAATAAGTTACTAATGGTACTGTAATAGTAAGTAATGTAATGTAATTTAGTAATACAGGTAACGTATTGTAATGTAAGAATACAGATTATGTAGGCCTATTGTAATGTAATAGTACAGAATAATGTATAGTTATGTAATAATTCAGATAATGTATTGTAATGTAACAATACAGATAATGTACTGTAATGTAATTACGAAATCTTTATTGATTAAGCAATATGCAGCGAACAATTTCATTTATGATTAATATTTCATTTTATTGATTATTTCATTTAATTAATTTTTTTCATTGATCTGTAGTAATATGTGCTGTTGCGGACGTCCCTGACATCATCCCTGGACGAGAAAACGGACGTTAAACCTTTAATAATAATAATAATAATAATAATAATATTATTATTATTATTATTATTATTATTATTAATATTATTGTTATTTTTATTATTATTATTATTATTTTATTATTATTATTATTTTTTTTTTTTTTTTTTTTTTTACTCCGGTGTAAAGAACCTGGGGTTTGATAAAAACGATTCGAGCAATACGTGCTGAATCGCCGCCCGGCTACTCGAGGTCATCAATCGGCTTAAAAGAATTGTTGAAGCAGACTGCATTAAATCTTTGCAAAGTCATGGAAAGCCTTTGCCAAAGAAAAGATGTCTCTCGCTTATCGCCGGTTTGCTCTGCAATAAGTCTGCCTATGCCATTAATAAAGTCAACTCCTTCGGGATTCATCGGGCCCATGGTTTCAATAGCCACCGGAACAACTTAATATCCTAAGGACAGATCACGGTATTTATCCAACTTCCTAGAGGCGGCATGAACAGCAGCACCACCGGCTGTGACTGAAGTCGTATTCAGGTAGGAGTTTGCCATAGTGTCAATGACCGTGACGTCCCATACGGCACATTTACCGTTGCACCAGGGCACTAAAGTCATGCCGTCCGGACGCTTGCCGTCTGATCTGGACAACCCACTTGATTCCTTAGAGGAAGGGATGCCTGCTCTCGAAAGTGCTCGCCATATTATGTCATTTAAATTGTGATGGCGAGACAATCTACCTGAAATTTTATTATTATTATTATTAATATTATTGTTATTGTTATTATTATTATTATTATTTTATTATTATTATTATTATTATTATTATTTCAGCTAGGTCGGATGTCCGGGAAATGCAGCGTATGTAGGACGGATTTCACTCTACCAAATTCCCGCCACCAGTGCGTGATATGTGGGGTAGCACTGTGTGCGGGGTGCTCGAGAAAAGATCTCATCGTTTTCATAGAGGATGGTAGCAGTGTTGAGGATTTCTCTACAGAGATTCAGTTGGCTGTTATTAGAATTGTCGGTGTTAGTTGAAGCTTGTTTGATAAACTAAAATTAACTTCGCTTAATTTATAGTTTATTTAGTTAGCTTTAATTTACTTTTTAAAATGTACTACATTGATACATTGATAACTGTTAAATTTATTGAGTTTATTTCTTATTAAGCCTTTTAAAGGACTAAGATGAATTGCCATGATAAGGTTAGATAAGCTTCGTAAGTGTCTGGTAAAATTGACTTTTGTTGTTGTTATTATTGTTGTTGCTGCTGTTTTTATTCTTGTTGTTGCTGTTGCTTTTGTTGTTGTTGCTGTTGCAGCTGTGTCTGCGACGAATTTCGTTTCTTCTTTGTTAAGTCGTTCAAAATGGAAACAATTTGAACGATAGTGAACTGAATGACACTTTATTAATAAATATTAATTTATATCGTCATCATCATCTTCTACTCTTGAACCCCAGTTTAACCAGGATCGGGATACGAATAGATCTTCGCCATTCCTCTCTGTCTCATACAATGTCATCAGTCAATATCCTATTTTTCATGTCTCTCTTAATACTACATCCACTTTCCGATGTAACTTGAAAACATACCACTTCCCGTCATAGACATTTTATCTTACTTTTGTTTTTAGCAACGGACCGGCATCGTTTAGGATCTTTTTCTTTCTCTTCAGCAGAAGTTTTTTCAGATCATTTGGGGTGAAGCGATTTGTAGTGACATATGATGTAGAAACTTCCCTGACATCATCCTTGTAGGAGGAAACTGACGTTAAACCTTTATTATGATTATTATTAATCACCGCATCCTACGTCAATTTTGGTATATATCAGTTTATGACAACAGATATTAATAAATATCACTGCTACAGTGCCCGGAAAAACAGCCGCTAAGTTGCGAAGACCTAAGAACAAGTGCCTGACTGAAATAGAAGATCACCAGGTAGCAGAGTACGAGAGGAGGAGGAGGCTGGGGGAAGGTTCTACTGCTGAAAATATGACTGAATCTGAGGTTTTTCTGTCGCGAATGGTAACAGTGAGTGATAAAATACAGCAGCTCAAGACGAAAATTGAGTTATGCCTTAAAATGGTACGAAACTAAATGAATTTCAATGTTTAGCGTCTGTTAAGTTATCTAAGCAAAATGCTATTAAGTAATACCGACACTAAATGATGCATCTGGAAATTAATTTTGTTTAGTGGAACATATATTTTAGTGAAGCCGCGGTTGACATATTGTGACAGATGTGTATCATCGTCATCATCATCTTCCCTTGAATCCCAGTTTAAATAGGGTCGAGATTAGAATTTATAAATATGATAATCACGAATGCGATAAATATTAAATAAAAAATTTATATTTATTCAAATGAGCAGCTTTTTGACAACGGATTACTTTAATTCTGTAATTGCCAATTGAATTGGTTGTGATTAATGGTAATGAAATATGTAAATTCTGAAATATATACTGTATATATATATATATATATATATATATATATATATATGTATTTATATATATATATATATATATATATATATACTGGTGTAATAGTATGAATTGTGTCATTGCACATTGGCTGGAGCCAGTGGCGATGTCGATGAAGATACTCGACCGCGGATCAGTATGTGCGTGGTTCAAATTCAGGGCTCGCCCGTCACTGACATACCTTTCGAGTGAAGAAACTGACGTTAATATTAGCTTCTCTTTTACACTCGTCTGATAATCAGAATGCCGCGGGTTCATATTCGTTTCTTGATATTGTTCCTGTGCAGCGCTAGATCTCGCTCTTTAAATAAACATAAAATTAACCTTTAAATTTACATATAGACTCGTGTCACGAAATACAAAACTAATTGTATAGCCTCAAAGAAGTCGTGAGCTCTAGTTTTACGTTGTACTGACTTATAGGAATTAGTGACACTTTGTGCACTGGTGCTACATCACGCTGATGCTATGTCACACTGGTGCTACGTCACACTGGTGCTACGTCACGCTAGTGCTACGTCACGCTAGTGCTACGTCACACTGGTGCTACATCACGCTTGTGCTGCGTCACACTGGTGCTACATCACGCTTGTGCTACGTCACGCTAGTGCTACGTCTCGCCAGTGCTACGTCACGCTAGTGCTACGTCACGCTTCTGTTCAATCACGCTGGTTGTATTACGAGGTTTTCTTTTTTTTTGTAACTTGCACAGTATCGAGAATGGATCGACGCTTTCGTATTTGGTATCGCGGAATTGAAGCAGAGTGGACCAAAAAATACAATACAAGTCTTGTCTAAGACCCAGGTATCATTAAACATTCTTTTAATTGAAATGTATTTTGAAAATTGTTTTGTTAAAATGTCCACAATACCTGAGAATTTAGTGAACTAAGTTCATGAATTCTGTGTTAAGATTGAAATCGGCAATTGAAATCTGCTATTCAATTCACGGGTGGCAAAAGTAGCATTTAAAATTAGGTTTTAGGTTTTGTAGGTTTTTAAAAACCTAAATGCTTAAAAAGAAAAATTTCAAAATAGCTAAAAATTCGGACTTTTTGAAAATTTGATAATTTATTTTAACTTTTGATAATACTAACAAATTATTAGTTAAGTTATATTGGCCTCATTGAATCCAAGTCAAGCCAGTATTGAAATACTACGTTTATCATTTTTCTGTTACGGTTTCAACGATTTCAGGATTTCTAGCTTTTTAGTTGCAACTGTTTCAATTGTTTTCCACTAACAAATGTGTTGCGTTTGTTTGGATCAAATAAACTATTCTGAAAAATCTATAAAAATATAAAAATATAAAAACAATTGTGGTAAAACTTGAAAGCCTATAATTCTACTTTTGTTTTTTAAATAGGCTTTTCCACCCCTGATTCAAGTGGTAATGATTCGCCAAGTTGAGATGACAAAACTGCGATTACGGTGTGAACTGTTCTAAATACCATAGCGATATAAGGCCTACTGGCTGGAGGCAGTGGCAATGTCGCGTAAGATAATCGACCGCGGATCAGTATGTGTGGGGTTCAAATCCTGGGCTCGCCCGTCACTGACATCGCTTTTGAGTGAAGAAACTGACGTTAACATTAGTTTTCCCATCTTTTATACACTATGAACATCATGCGAGGCCTGAAACTGCAGCGATAAATCAAGTGTATTATATTTTCAGAGCGATTTGTCGGATTCGTTTGCTGAACTGATCACAACCATATTGTCGCTGAAGAAGATAAGGCCTCCCACACCCGTCCTGATGTATATCACAAGAAATATTATCCTGGTAAGAGAGAGAGAGAGAAATATGTTTAAGTAAGAATCTCATCAATTATTATGTTCGGACCACTTCAGAGTGGAGCAAAAAAGTGACAAAAAAGCAGAATTTATATCGCCAGTAGCGTCTTTCGAAAGGTTACGCCTGCCATAAAAGTTGAACTTTCCCGTACACACACTCGCACGCAAACATACACGTACGTACACGCACGCGTACACGTACACGTACACACACGTATACGCACACACACACACACACGTACACGCACACATAGACGAACGCACACACACACGTACACGCAGCAGATCCCACACTTCTTTGGCCTCTATGTACGAGGGCTTAAAATGTGTTTCTAGAGTTGACTATCCTAAGTACCTTAGTACTTTCCCACATTTAATTTACCAGTGCCTGTAGGCCTATGCTTCTTTTCTAGGTACCTTCTTGCTTTCCCACATTTAATTTTCTCTTCAGTGCTCTGCCAATTGGCAGGTTCAAGGTACACATTCATACTCAAAGTCTGTTTTCTCGCTCCATAAGAGAACTCTTTAGATCAACAAGTTAATCCCTTCACAAAGTCTATGCCTTATGTAAAAGTACGGCTTCTGAGTTGGTTTCCCGTTGCCTTTCTCTAAGAAGTGGATGAATTGGATGCAGTTAGATGGATTAATTACCATTTAATCCTGGGTGAAAATATTTCATTTAATTTTACCATATATTTATTTTCTAAGTAAATTCAGTGCTGTGCTAGTTACTGGTAAAATCTAGGTCTAAATAGTATCATAGTTGCTAGTTACTGGAGTGAGAAATAATTGGTTACTCAATTTAGTTACTTTTTGAAAAAAGTAACTAATTACTTTACGTAAATAATCAAAAATAACTACGTAGTTACTAGTTACACTGCTGCTAAATTGCCGAATTTATACAATTACTATTGTGTGTGTCTGTGTATCTCTGTGTCTCTGTATCTGTGTGTCTGTATGTCCCTGTGTTTGTGTGTCTGTGTCTGTGTGTCTGTGTGCCTGTGTGTCTCTGTGTCTGTGTGACTGTGTGTCTATGTGTCTGTGTGTCTGTATGCCTGTTGGTGCTGACGACAGAGTAGCTGTGATTTCTATCACGAGAACATCGAGACATACAGAGTGCTCTGCAGGAACATAGAGGCAGACATACCTCCAGCAATACTCGCAGAGATACAACGAGAGGTCAACAAGAAGGTTAATGATAGTAGAAACCTTTCATTCATACTTCTATACGTCGTATTACATAGTGTAATAGTTCAGTATTTATTTGTAGTTTAAATTGATTGTTGTCGAAACGCTTCTGTAATTAGACTTAGTCCTGAGTCCCGGAACCAGAATTTCAAAGCGTGTATAATATTCTCTACTCTATTAGGTACCTATACTCTATGATCAACATGTATCACGTATGCTCTAGAAGGTCTAATGATCTTCACGGTATTGTGGTATTAAATTAATAAATGAGAATAATTTAATTAAATAAACATATAAATTATAATTTATATTATATTAAATATATAATTTAAATTAATAAACGACTGCTATGAGATTGTGTGTGTGTGTTTGTTGCTGATTATGACATGCTCAGGCGATTAATGGATGCTACTTGACCGCAAAGCAGCTCATCTACGAATGTTTGGCTCTATCCAGCAAACATGGTCTGGACGATTCCTTTCTGAGACACCTTCTAACACTGGAGCAGGTTAGTTTATAATTAAATAGGACTGCATACAACAACACCATCACTATCATCACCTTCCCTTAAATCCCAGTTTAACTAGGGTCGGGATACGAATAGACATGATCCATTCTTTAAGTTTTTGTAGCAATTTCTGGAGCCCAGGCGATCAACAACCGAATGCCATTTCTGACTTGGGTTAGGATCTAGTTTTTATGTCGCCTTCTACGACACGTGCATATTTACACTGTTGGTTTATTCTTCAAACAACCCGGACACAACAAGGGGAATCGTACAAATCATTTTAATTAAGTAAATATCTAATTTCATCATCGTCATATCTTCTCTTTAATCCTAGTTTAACCAGGCTCGGGATACGAATAGACCTTCTTCACTCCTCTCTGTCCCATACCATGTCGGTCTTCTAAGTTAATTACTCTTGTGAGACCTAGCTTACCTTCACGGTCTAAGCTATCAAATCGTTCTTTCCAGCATGCTGCACCGCAGATCTGGAATTCTCTTCCATCCAATCTTCGAAAATCTGTATTTGAATCACATTGGCCTTTGCTTTCCTAACAGCTTTCCTAACAGCAGTTCCATAGGCAGTTGAAGGCCTATCTTTTTCATCTCTCTTTTCCATCCAGTGTCCATGAGCAGCGACCTGCGCCTAAACCACCTTTTCTTTAATTCCCTTTACTTTGGACTGATTTTCTGGATTTTGGAATTTGCTCCGTTTTTGGACCTTCTTTCTGCTCGCTGGCTTGATTTTGTCTCAATAGTGCTCGATGTTGTCATTGATGACTGTAGCACTCTAATTGTTGTTACTATAAACAACCAGTCCCATATAATCTCTTCAAATCGTTTTACAAAATTATGTAGCAATTTCTGGAGCCTAGATGCTCATCAACCGAATGCCTTTTCTGACATTGGTTTAGATCGTATTGCTTTAGTCGCCTTCTACGACACGTGCAGACATCTTTGATGGTTAGTCTATTCTTCGAACAAACCCGGACACAGCACGGATGAAATCATTTCATACAGACTAGTAATAGTTAAAATATATAAACGTACTAAGAGAGGATGCTTATTATCAGATAAGCCTATTTCATGCAGATAGGCCTTGATTATATTCGCTCTAGCTGAAATAAGCGCTATCAGAAATTTAAGCGTGTTAATCAATCAATCAATCAATAAGAATTGAACGTCCGGTTCCTCGCCATAAGGCAATGTCAGGGACGTCTCTTGCAGACTCTACACAAACAGGCGTCAAAGCACCACACGATGACGACTGAGTACACAGAGACCACAAGAAAGCTAGATCAAAACAGTGCAAATCCAAGATCCAGGGACTAATTACCACAGAGTAGGCCTAAGGTGAATACATTTTGATAAAACCGATTTGATCGGAAAGATCAGAATAAGAACCCACGTGATGTTTGAGTATCATTCTGAAATCGTCGATAGTTGCGGTCTCCGACTCAAATTCGAATGGCATTAGGCCTAATTGCTAATCATTGTCTCTCTAATTTTATATATTATGATTTTATTTATGTATTATTTTACATATTATTAATGTATTTATCTAGACTAATAATCAAGATTTGATAATAACATAGGCTTCATGTAAGTAGCCTAAGCTTACAGAAAAAGCAAATTATGCCACCAAACCGTACACATACATACATGTATTCAGCTAATTATAGGGCCTATTTATTTACCTAAAGTGACTAGACGAAAAAGTACGTAGGTTGAATTAATTTTTCTGTTAGGTCACAATAAGCCTCTCTCTCTCTCTCTCTCTCTCTCTCTTAGTGTACAGCCTGTTTGCAGGTCCATGCCATATAACCCCCCCACTCTTCTCTGTATTCCGTTTTCCGATTCAAATCGATTTATAAGTGGAACTTAAAATTAAAACTATCTAATTTTCTTAAATTCTGTCTGCCTCTGATTATATTTCCTTCCACACTACCTTCTGATCTCCTTTAAGACTAGTTAACTCTCTTTTTCCTCTTTCTTGAAGCACTTGTCATATGTCTATCCGTACCAACTCACTACAGAACTTCCTCATTTATAACTGTTTGTGTCCAACTATTTCTTCCATTATTCTTCATATTTTCAATGGCTCTAGTTTCCTGATATCTATTTATATCATTTTATTTTTATTCCTTCTTTAGGCCTAAGATCCATGTTTCACATCCATGTAATTGCGCGGATCCTACCAAGGTTTTTCTATCGCAATCCTTGTGGCATCCTCTAGACCATTTCAATCAATCAATCAATAAGAATTTAACGTCCGATTCCTCGCCATAAGGTAATGTCAGGTACGCCTCTGGCAGACTCTACAAAAGCAGGCTCTTTTAACATTTGTTAAAAGTCTAAAGGTCCCTGGTCCCTAGGCCTACTCCTTATAACTTTCACAAATGCACTATTTACAATTAGGCAGCCGAAAGTGACGTTAAAACAACAATACCGAGCGCAGAATGGGCTAAGCACGAAAAGTTTGTGGAAGAATTCTTGAGGGAGCAACTCAATGGTCAACATCAACTCATCAGACCATCTCGACGTCTTACAGCGCTCAGGGGTAGAGAACACGTCATGGAGGTGATACGAAACAGACTGCCACTGCTACTGCATCAGCTTCACCTGCAGCTCAACGCCAAGTGTGCGAGGAGACAGTTTCCGCAGACGAAAGCTGTGATAGCAAAACTCCTGGAAACCTACAGTGACTGGTTTAGTAGTGGCAAAGACTCGGGACAAACTGAGATAGAGGATAGGAGGTATGCTGAAGAGTTGGGCTATGCATTTCTTTGATATCAGAAAACTTTAGTGATCTTTGAAGACCTTTAGGGTTTATCTTCTAAATATCTACACTCTATGTATTATATTTAATTGTTGTGGATTAGTTTATTCCGAATTTTTATCTGACAAGAATGGGTTAGGAATGAATAGTAAAAAAAGCTAATGTTAACGTCAGTTTCCCCACTCGAAAGCGATGTCAGTGACGGACGAGCCCAGGATTTGAAGCCCGCACATAATAATCCGCGTGGAACGATTATATTTTTCATGCATAAGCTTAGCTTTTTATTTCAGCATATATTGACCAGAACTATATAATCGTGGATAAGACATCACTGGACTATCAAAATCTCGCGGTTGAACAAACTATTATATCTCTTAATTTCTTAGATCACTGTTGATGCGCTCTATGGCAATTTAAATTTAATATCTAGACAAATTGAAGTCCCTACTTGAAAGACAGTTCACAAAAAGCTTAGTTGTGTTATGTTCACATTCCGTGTCCACATTAATGAAAAATCGATGAGCAATGAAACAGGAACCTGTACGTGTCCTAATACGCGACTAAGCAAGAAATGACGAAGGTAAAGTTAAACTACAACAAGAGCTATATTCTCAAGTTAAAGGCTACATTAAAATGCATACCGAGCATAGCCTTTTGCAAAGATTCTGTTTATCAATGGACTGCTTTCCAGCCAGTGTTTTCAGCCTTAATACCAGACTGTGAATAGCAATAAAAGCTTATGTTAACGTCAGTTTCCTCACACGAAAGCGATGTCAGTGACAGGCGAATCCAGGATTTGAACCCCCCACATACTGATCCGCGGTCGAGTATCTTACCGACATTGCCACTGGCTCCAGCCGAATATATACCTAGGACATACCTAGATGCTTAGTTTTAGCACTAGCTTATGGCATTTATAGAAATAGGCAACCACCTAAACTTCTACGTTTCTGAAGATTGAGTATATGTGAAAGCCTAATAGAAAGAAACAACATAGCAATAAAGAATAGCAAAAATATGACTATTGTAATTACACGTAATAAATATTGATTACAAAAGTGCAGTAAATAAACTTCTTTGATACATTCAGGCATAATCAAGCCTATATAGCACGTTTAGTCACTGCAGGATAAGCCATTTCCTTCATTCTAAACTTATTGATCACGATACTATTCACAAATATACTGTTGAATCTTCATATCACTTACCCTACTCATAAATCCTATAACACCATCGATGAAATTGGTAGTAACTGATTTGACAAATCAAGTTTTGAAGTAACACAGGATGGCAAATACCCACTATGGGAAATTCCAAAAGTAAATATTGAAAACTTGTCGCCAAAGTGAAAGATCAACACATATTTGTGCAACCAAAAGTGAGGTTGAAACCAGTTTAATGCACAATATTAGAATACACTCTGAACCAAAACTACAGCATGGTATGACTGTTCATTTAGCACTCAAATCAGTTCATTATTGTTTTGTACAATTTTACTATAAATATATCATTGATTGTGATGTACTTGATACAAAAATTATTTCTCAGCTGGAAATACAGTTGCTCAGGCACAAGGAATGCACTTCCAATTCAGATCATTGTCATCATCATCAAATAAATGGCTGAACAATGTGATGATGGCTGTGTATCAAAACAGTTTTTGGATGAAGCACTAATATAAAAGATTAAACACGTTGAATGAAGTTAATAGTTGTTAGATAACGTTGGTTACAGTAGATTTGGTTCAGCAGACAAACGGAGACGACGCTGGCATAACTGATGACACCAATTTACTGAAAATAGAAAACAAGTGCAGAAGCCATAAGATACCCAACTAATATCACTGCAATACGGGTTTAACCGTAGATTAATTAGTATGCACAACTTGGGTAGTTTTAATAACGAACCAACAACAATAGGAAAGGAAAATGATTAAGACAATTTGTACTGTAGAAGACTACGTTAAAAATACAATAACCTCAACTAGTAATATTTAGAATTTACTGGTGCAATATTTAGAATTTACTGGTGAATTCCTCCTCCAAGAAGGTATTGAATATATACCCCTAAACCTCTTTGAAATATTATCTTAACATACAGTACATTGCAACATACTACACTATCAATTAATTGTTTAATTTATAGTCCTTTCCATAACTTGAGTTTGATTTATTTGCTTACTCTTGCATCATCATCATCATCATCATCTTCCCTTAAATCTCAGTTTAACCAGATGGATGGATTACTCTTGCAAATCTACTTTATATACATTAATAAGAAACTAGAACGGAATTAATGATAAGTACATTATCAACATGAATACGGCGAATAAAAATATCTGTCATCCGCTAAATCTTCACAAGACAACACAAGTCAGACACTATGGTCAACTCTAAATTCAGACTTTTGCATCTAAGAAATATGCTGCTAACTGGATCAGCCAATTTGTATCATTTAAAACTCTACAATCCTGTTTGTTTTCCAGCCAATTAGACTACCATGCAGTTACTGATCTCAAAAACAATGTCTGTGGAAACGGTATTTGAATATTAAACTTTAATTTTAACACAACAATATCGTAGGCTGATGAAGACAATACGTACGACTTTCTCAGCATCGAGGCCATGCTTGAAGAAGTACATGTATGGCGTCTCCTCCTCCCACTTCATCAGTGCCAGCATACCCTCCGGCTTCATAGACTCTCCTGTACGAGAACGTTAACAACCGACGTCATAGCAACAATATACCATACCATGACACCAATAATCAGTTTTACAATAAATCACCAATAACAACCGAGATCAGTGCAAAATAACATAGTAACATTGACTGGAGCCAGTGGCGATGTCGGCAAGATGTTCGACCGCGGATCAGTATGAGCGGGGTTCAAATCCTGGGCTCGCCCGCCACTGACATCTCTTTCGAGTGTGGAACTGACGTTAACGTTAACATTAGCCTTTTAGCTTTTAAAATTATAACAAACCATGACAACATTAAACATTAAAAGTTTTACAATAAATCGACAAAGTATTAGATATCGCCAAGGAGTGACACTGACACACCTGGACTAACGACATAAATTTTTTTTTTTTAAATAGTTTTTTTAAATCAGTGAAGGATTAATTCTATTTATAAAATAATTATTTTAATATCATTTCTTAGAAAATGTGCCATAAAGTGATATTTCTAGAAGTTATTTTTGCCTATAAATAAATGAAATACTTGCGACATAATACACATAACGAATTTTGTTTGAGCGGGTCAGTTACAAAAATATCTATCACAATTTTATAGTCATCATACATTATATTAGAACATTTGCAGATGATTATCTTAAACAGTGTTTCAAATTTTGTGGCCTTGATGAGTATATGTAAGGGAAATACCTAGCCGTAGCACTAGGGTCTCAACAAAGAGAAAGATGAGATGATATACACATACCACAAAAGAACTGATATTCTTTGAAGTCGGCTAGAACTCCCTTGACGAATTCTTGAACGTTCTTCTGGAATAAATCTTTGTCGGGTGAGTTGTCTTTCTCAAGCTTGGCCTTGACTCTGCACGTACAACAACAACCATAAAATAAATAATGCCGCTAGCAGTCACAATGCTACAGTCTGATTGAGTTACGCATAAAAATCTTGAAACACAAAAATTGCATATGCAATAAATACAATTAGGTGACATAAAACTTTCAAAGTCTCCAATAGATTTGAAGTAACAGCTATCGTATGTCAATGGTAACACTCCCAGGCTGAGTAAAAGCTTAATGCTTAATTTAATTATTTATTTCTTTATGAATTAGTGTTAACCATTGCTATATTTGTTGCATAAATAGCTATTCAACATTAACAGTAACAATATTAGGCTCGCGTAAAAGCTCAAAACTACAAGAGATTCTTTCTTTGCCACTAGGCGTTTGAAATCAAAGTCAGCTAAATCAGATTCCATGAGAGACAAGTTTCATATTCTATCACTGTTTGGAAACACTTTCTTGCTGCTCAGATATTCGTACACCACTGCAAAATCCTCTCAACATTTCACATGCATGTTCAGTTCAGCATTATGAAGGAATATTGCAAAAATCTTTAAAACTATGATAAAAAACCTTCTTTGTCCACATTTGGGCACGATCTTTGAAAGTTTTGCTACATTTGTGTGACAAGATGATAAAAGCCACAACGGTGTGCAAAGATACAGAATATATGATAAGAGCAGAAACAAGAACATACTGTAACATAAGCCACATCTGTGTGTAAAGATACAGAAGATAAGATTAGAGCAGAAACAAGAACATACTCCTTCATAACACCACATCGTGTGCAAAGATGTAGAGGATACGCCTAGAGCAGAAACAAGAACATACAGTATGTTCTTATGTTAATAAGAACATACCGTAACATATGCCAAATCTGTGTGCAAAGATATAGAAAATATTAGAGAAGAAACGAGAACATACTGTAACATAAGCCACATCTGTGTGTAAAGATATAGAAGATAAGATTAGAGCAGAAACGTACTCCTTCATGTAGTCCTTGATGTGTCCCATGTAATCTTTCTTGTTCTGCGTGAACTCAACGAGTCGACTGCTCAGCACAATGTCGACGCCCTGCTTAGAGGCTGACTCCACCCCCTCATCCCCGCCCCCCTCAGCCGACGCGTTGCCTCCAATAGCTGACTCATCGATGTCGAATGTCTCTGTGCGGAGCTGTCACGTAAACAAGTTCACATATATTATACAACTTCTAAATAATCTACTGTATATTATAATAAATAATCTATATTATCTATAAAATTATAACAAATAATTTATATTATATAAGTAATCTATATAATCTTTACTATACATTATTCTGAATATTATACACGTTCGCATAATGTTGCACATTGAGAACTGGTGCAACAACACCGATCGAAAATCTAATTTAAGGTTTATTAGAACACTGCTCGTAATTCTTCAGCATTTATACATGCAAACCTTGCTGTAACACTCAAGCATCCTGCTTTTCAAATATTCACAAAATTATCTCTCTCTTAGGTCACCGTCTTTCGGAAGGTCTATGATCTATCGGAAAGTCCTAAAACAAAAAACTAGTTAGAGCTAAAATTGTCATTATTTGAACACATCTAGCCAGACTGGAGCAATCTCTACCCAAATTCTCCACAGAAAATCTGAAAGGCTATTCTGACATGTACATGATAATTTTACCGAGAAGCAATATTTATCATTCAGCTATATTTAAAACTCAAAATGATCAATTACATATTTCACAAATTAAAAATTCTCAAGTTTAATACCTAAACACAATCCCAGCATTCACAACATTTTCTGTGAAAATAAATTTATACTAAACGCTGTAATGCTTGTAAATATTATAGAAATGTGTTCACAAATGTAGTAAAAATAGTTTAGTTCAACTACTACCTAAATGCTACATAGAAGTTCAAGCATATTTCAATGACCAAAAAATTTCACACCTAGCACAATTCCTCAATTGGGAAATATTTTTAAACTGAAACTAAATTGAGGTAAATTGAAGTTCAGCAGAAACAATGCGTGTAATACCTTTCCTTTGACTTTGTATACAACTCCATTGATGAGCTCAATTGGGTGAGCGTCTGAGAAGAGCTCATCCTCTGAAAAACAAAATTATAAATAAGCATTAATAAAGTAAAACCTTACCACCAATACATATTAGTTTAATAGCCAAACTACAATGTCATAAATTCCAGCATACACAAGATTTTCATTTAAAAATTATGACATCAGCAATTATTAAATAAAAAAACAATTAAATATAACTATTCAATAGAAGCCATTCAACTCTATGAAATAGACAATTCTATGAAAAAATGTTAAACAAACCTCTTCTTCTCTTTCGAGAAGTTAAAAAAAACTTAAATTAAAAATGTCACTTCAGCTTTAGAGCTACCGCATGAGACCACGTACATGTTTTCAAAGTTGTGAAACACCACTACCAAAAGTAATTACTTTTCATTTAAAAAGTAAATTAGTTCACTGTGAAATGTAATTCTCTTTATTTGAACATCCCTTAAGTCGATTGTTTACATAACAATTACAATCAAAAAGTTTCTTTTTTTTAAACTTTCAAAGTTTATATGTTCAATTTTTGTAGATGCATTTGTTTAATATTATTTCATCGTTGTACACATAATCAAGCATATTTCGATAAAGAAATATGTTTGAATAAACAAAGAATGAGTGGTCCGGTATGAGGTATGAATCACGACAATTTCGATACACAACTACACAAAAAGAAAGTCTGAAGCAATGCAGACTAGTAAATAATAGATTTAGGAAATATTTCAATTTATATATATATAGATATATATTTATTTTAATATAACTTTTGGAAGCTTACACATATCTACAGATAAACAACAAAATTTTCTATTATTCTCTAGATTATAAATGTAAATAACTTTATTTCATAATCAGTAAATTTAGTTTAAAATCAAAAATATCGCATCAAAATTCTCAAAAATTCTCAGTATTGACCCAGTAATAATAGCGCTACACTTACGAGTGAAGGTGTCCTTGTAGATGATCATTATTAGGCAGATCGTTTAAGATTAAACACACCGGCAAATCTCTCAATACTATCAACAACTCAACAAAACAAACCACAACCGGAAAAGGAAAACCTATTCACTCTGAGTGAGTGTAAAAGTTCTTGATCATACGTTTTTAAGTTTTCACGCAATAGTAACAGCAACAACAACAATAAGTCTGCGTGCTACTGTTATCCAATACAGTATCTAGCACTCTGCAATTAGAATCATACCCTTTTGCAGAGTGTGTTGATAGTGCTATCAATCAAATAGATGAGGTGGTCTAAGTGCTCGATGTTTTCGTGCACAACAGTAGCACTCTGTTTTGTGGTAGCCAGTTAAACCTATAAGCTAAGCAGCAATGTAAAATTTGAATAACTATTGTAAATACACCGATTGGTATAGTTAACGTTAAATTACGAAATTAATAGCTAACTCGATCGCTGTTCTAGAGGCCCTGGGATCAGATCCCTGTAGATCGCCGATCAGAGCAAAATCTCGCACATAAGGCCTTCGCAGAGCTAGTAAACATACATTATTTAACTTACTATTCTTTGCCTAAGCCAGACGTGGTATTGAATTAATTTATTTATACCGTAGGCTATATATCAGCACATGCAGATGATCAGTGGCGGATCCAGGGGGCCAGGGGTCCCGGCCCCCCGGTTAGGCCCGGCGATAAAAATTTGTAATCTATATTTTCATTGTTTCTATGGTCATTTGTATGTGTCAGTATGTTTGTAAGGTTAATGGTTAGGGAGGAGAGGTGGGGGGGTACGAGAGGGAACTCAGTTCCACTAGATCAATTTTTTAAAATATGTGACTAGGGGCCCATATTTGGTATACTAGGAGCCCTGTAAATGGAAGGTATCCGAAAAATGTTGACAGTTTCACTAGCTCTCAATTTTCGCTTTAACTACTGTATAAGAGAAAAAAGGGTGCCAGTAAAAAATGTGAACTCTGTCCCGCAGCAGTGGTGCAAACAGCCTTGACTAAGGGGGGCTTAAGCCCCCAACCGCCAAAGTCAGGGCACTTTTCCAATTCTTCCAGATCCGTTGAATTTCATCAAAGATGAAAAATTAACCTACTTTTTCCAAAACAAATGTAGGATTTAAATTAGGCATTTAAGACTTCTCTCACTTTAGTATAAGTGCGGGGGGAGTAGAATATACTCACTCTACTAGCCGAACGCAGTAGTGAAAACATTTTAGCCCCCCCCCCCCCTAGCATTATTTCTGATTCCAATTCCCTCACATGTCCCGAAGAAGGCGGTTGCATAAACAGAAAATGTGTTCGCTCTCAAAAAAATTTCGGGCCCCCTTTTTAAAGCTCAAAAATGTAATTAAGACTAAGAAATTAATTATCATTCAGCTGCTCCTCTTATCGCTTTCACCATGTGACATATTTTCAAATATTTATCTTACTCTAATTCTTTAAATTACGGCTACTAATCGGCTAATTCTGTTCCTTTAACGTCAAGGTCAAAAGCTGTACGGCATCTCTTCAAGACGTAAATAGGTGTACTGGTGTATCCTGAATGGTTTGAATGTCCGAAATTCTATTCTCTGCTCAGCCTTACCGGGAATTTATCCCCGGAATTTATCCCCTTCACAAATCATCTCAATGCTTTCCCACCCTCTCTTAACTTTACAAGTTAATGCTAATTGCGAGGTTGAACTTCAGACAATAAACTATCATAGTCAACAGCTGCTACTGAGACCACAGCTAATGCAGCTGAACTGTATTAACTTTATTGAATGTCTCAATAGCGTAGTGGTAACGTCATGAAGTTTTAAATTGCAGATCATGAGGTGCATTGAACTATTGCGAGTTCGAATCCCAGACGCGCTGATCTGAGAGCAAAATCTCGGACATTCACTGGACTGGTGATACGGAAAATGAATCTAAATTGCCTAACGGTTTAAACAAGTGGTATTAAAAGTGATAGATATCAACATAGTTGATCATTTCACTATAATGCGTGTTTACTTTTTTATTTTACTTTTTAGCAGCAGCTGCTACTGAGGCCACAGCTGAGACAGCTAAACTCTATTAGCAGCAGCTGCTGTTACCACAGCTGAGCAGCTAAACTCTCTTAGTAGCAGCTGCTGTTGAGACCACAGCTATGGCATCAGCTGTCAATCAAGCAGTCAGCAGCTGCTACACGTGACGAAGCTATAGGTTCCCTACTATCAGAATTTTCTAATTGCCTTTGAAAGAACACACAGTTGTCACCACCGCTGATTAAATAGGTTATGCTTTGTAATTCAAAAGTGTAGGAATAAATGGATTATTTGATATACTGTAATTCAATAATTTTAGTCAATATTATTCTAGTTGACTTTTAATTTGATACTGAATTAGGATATTTAGTGAAATTACTAAATTATATACACATATAGGGGCCTATGGTCATAGCTCTTGTTGAATAATTTCATGATAAAATCAAAGGAAAAGAAATTTAAAAATTCGCGAAAGACGCAGGTTAGAAACAAAAACTAATCACCTGAACATGACATGTATAACACGTATATACCTTTAAAGAGCAATAGTAGCGAAACACAAATTGCAAATACATATTTTGATCTTATTCGTCTTATAAATGACATTTCAAAATGACATTTCGACATTTTAATTTAAGAAACCCTGTATCAAGTTCTAATAGGCTATAGAACTTGGCAGGGGAAATGAATAGAGGCAGGATACAAAACTGGGCAAAAACTTGCATACTGTATTTCTATCTTTCCTAAACCAATCGGGCTTCTACCCTACAGCTGAATCCGTTACATTCTTATCGTTTGCACGTATTATATTTTTATTTTTATTTATAGTTATTTATAGTTAACCCATGCTGTGTTCGGGACACAGAAGAATAGACTAACCATAAACTGTACGTGTCGTAGTTGTCGACTTGAACTGAGGAAGGCAACGGGATACCATCTCAGACGCAATTATTCCCATGATGCAGTACGCATTGCCTTTTGTGAAGCAATTAACTTGTTGATCAATGGAGTGCTCTTTACGACAGCAGACTCTAGTAGGAACATGTACCTTGGCCTAACCACTTGGCAAAGTCCTAGATAGCTAGAAAGAAAGAGAGAGCTACATAGGTACATGTATTTATAATTAAAAATCGATAACTAAATAGCTACTACACTGTAAAACTGTAAAGCTGATGTTAACGTTAGTTTTACCTCTCGAAGGCGATATCAGTGACGGGAGAGCCCAGGATTTGAACCCACACACACTGATCCGCCGTCGAATAACTAAACTGACACCGTCACTGGTTCCAGCCTTTTTCTGCAGCTCTAATTACTAAATTAATTTCTACTTGTTTACATATTGCAAATATAGAATTCAATTACGTTAAACCATCGTTGAAGGAACATATTTATAAATCCACTACAACATGCAAATTTGCCTCTTATTTAGTGGTGAAATGTTTTATAATTATTGTAGATGCTGAAATACGCACTTCGTCGTCTATAGCCAATTTCAAGGCGATTCTTTAAGTTTTAAATTATCTAAAACATTAAAGAATAAGTAGGAGAAATCGATTTGAGCAACTGATGCAATGGTTTTAGCAACAGATGCGATGGCTGAATCTACACAAAATATTGCAGAAAACGATAGGAGAAGTTATACTGCAACGAATTCTTCAGATTATTTAAAAAGGAAAGAACAACATTCATACGGCAATGGCCATAGATTAGTTCATTCCATAGAGGCTATTTTAGGTTTAGCTTCTAATTGTTCTGTTATATCTGCATCATCATCATCATCATCATCATCACAGTCTCTACTAAAAACGTTATCATCGACAGCATCGTTAGCGGATTCAGTAAAGGATTCAGACAAAATTTTTCTGGCGTCATCCCGTAAAGAATTTCAAATTTCGAATAATTCTTTACAAACTTCTTGTATGGCAAGATTATCTTTGACTTCTCGATCTTCAACAGCTTTTCCAATGCCTTGTGATAAACTGCCAGACGATTGTCCGGTAAAGGAACAAGCAACAAAATCAAACATCGTATTTGCTACGTGTAAGAAGTCACTGGACTATCAAAGTCTTGCGGATTCAGATTTTTCGATGAGGTATTCGCATGAAGGGATCTTACATACTGCACCTCTTTCAAATGTAACTGATAAAGTTGAAGATTACTGTCAAAGAACTCACATAAAGACAAAGAGTGGTGAGATTTTTTCTATTTCTATATTTCTCTTTGTCTATCTCTGTATCTGTCTGTCTCTCTTTCTCTCTCCCTCTCTCTCTCTCTCTCTCTCTCTCTCTCTCTTTCTCGCCAATGTCGAGCCAAACGCTAAGTTACCTAGTAAAAGTTTGCATATTATCTAACGAAAGGAATGGATTTGCAATTTTACGATTAACTATAGATGATCCTGTCACAAAGCTATGTCTCTACTACGTCAAAAGTGTTATCTCTATTTGAAACATAGCAGATTCACAGAACCACAACTGCCTACATCAGCACCATTATTAGTTTGTCTTTATTATTATTTGTTTGAAAGAACCAGCAGATAACATCATCAGATTAGAAATGACTAATCTTGACTGGAGTACCTATCTGGAATTGAATTCATGACCTAGGTAGTCAGATTTCAGTGATCAGCTAGGTAAGATGCATATAATCTTTCCTGACGGCTGTTATTCATGCGTATACGGACTATCTGATACTTTTATTTTTATCTCATTTTTCTTATGTTTCCCTATTTTTGGTTTGGTGTCAGTGCATTTGCTGCTTTTGTATTTAAACTATAATAACAAACATATCTCTAAGTTGAATAGAGAGCAATACGCTCTGTCTCTACAAATTCACTCTACCGGGTAAGAGATAAAGCCAATAGCCTATTTTAATGTCAGTAGCCCTAATCAGTCTGAGAGCACGCCAGTGACGGAGGAGGCTATAGGTTTGAATCCTGCACATTTCTATCTGAATTAAGACAACTTTTGCCGCCGACTCAGTCCGCACTAATTATTATGGAATATTACATGAAGCTCCGGAGAGAGTTCGCACACATAGACAGTTGATAAATGTATTAAGCAATAGAAAGAAGAGTTGGTTAGGACACATTCTAAGGGGTAGGGAATATCTATTAAAAGAGGTCATAGAAGGCAGAATGGAAGGAAATAGAGACAGAGGTAGGCTGAGATTAGGTGTGTTAGATGATTTAAAGATTCACTCTTATGTGGACATGAAGACGAAAGCGGAAGATAGAGAAGAGTGGATGCGTTATATGCCATGGACCTGCCAGTAGGCAGTGTACTAAGAGGGAGATATATATATATATATATATATATATATATATATTACATGTATTTGAATTGCACACGGGTTTAAACTTATGATGAAAAGGTGACAGATATTTCATGGACTATTTCTCCTTCAATTAATATGTGTTTAACCTTTACGGAGGCCTATAGCAGCTGTTTTCATTGTGTATTATAGTACCGCGATCGTTTACCTTTTTATGAGTAAAAAAATTAAAAGACAACGATTAACTAATAACTATTGAGTAGAACGAGGTAATAGGCCTTAAACAAGCATCTATGCTTCCTCACCCAGTGCGCCAGATCTTCGATCATTTTAAACATACTTATCATTTTAATATACTTTTCAGTTAGAACATAATTATCAGTTTTAATGAATTTATAATAGTGAGAATTTGGAGCAGCAGCATTAAAAGAGAGAGACTCGCCTTGAATTAGAACCCTGGTTCTGCTGTCCTGCAGGCATCCGTGTTGTCAACTCGTCCATTATACAAGCAGTATACATGTACATGTAAACAATGTGCAACATTACTAAAGCTTTATCTAGCAACTCTGAATGACAACGTAAATTGAAGATACATCACGTACAATAAAATCTGTAAGATTTGATTGGCATTTTTGCCGTTGTTGAGACGTTTAATCGAACGCTACCGCAAGTATTATAAAGACAGGCGTGTTTCGACATTGAAAAGCCTCATTTCCTCACCTCACTGCTCTAACACAAGAGTTACTCTAAATAAATGTGCCAAGAACAAAGCCTGACGACTCTATCAATTACGTCCAATTAAGAGTATCGACTGACTGTGACAATTAGAAAATACCGCCTGTTAGAGAAAATACCCAGAAACATGAAAATAAGCAATATTTAGCTTTATTCTTTCTTTGTCTTTTTGTGCCTCTGTCGCTTTGTCGCTCTATCTCTCTCTCTCTCTCTCTCTCTCTCTCTCTGTCGCTCTCTCTCTCTCTCTCTCTCTCTCTCTCTCTCTCTCTCTCTCTCTCTCTCTCACTCTCTGTCTTTTGTCTTCAGTCAAGCGGCAGGTCATTGACACATATTCCTACTCATTGTTCTCTTCCCTCTCGATAAGAGCACAAGATTTATCAAAAATCCCCCTTGCTTGACTATTCATGTGTTATTCGAGAAATTTATAATGAACCAACCGAATGATACGCGTCATAGAAGCTGCCTTAATCAGAAACTTAGAATAGCAATGGGAAATAACTTCAAAAACTTTATTTCCAATCACGCAAGATTAAATCTTTCCTTCGTCTTCTAAATTCAAAGCTTGCCTTGTATTCTTAAGTGCATCTCAGTAATTAACGAGGTAATAGCCTCTGCTTCTGCTTATCTTTCTTTCCATTCCACTTTCTAGGAACTCTTTAGTAAACTCTCTCCTCTTAAAATGTGCTACATCCAATTCTTTTTCCTATTTCCTGTAGCTGTGTACTAACTAAATGGATTACTAGTCATTGGTACACGTAACACGGACAATGCTAACGATCTCTATCTCTCTATTCTCTATTCTCTAACTATATCTACACAAAATCAGTAATGCACTGGACTGTATTGCAGTTGTGGAAACGTTATAGCTAAAATGTTATTATAAGATGGGTGTACAACGTTCCTTGTGAAAATCTGCTTGTGAATTGGAAGACAGACATGGTGCGCCCTCTACTGAGTAACGACGTAGTGAGTGAAGGACAAACATAAATAAAGAGGGAGAGATAGAGATAGAGAGAGAGAGAGAGAGTAATATCTCACGATCTCTCTCTCTTTCTCTGTTGATGGCTTAGAGAGAGAGAGAGAGAGAGAGAGAGGAGAAAGAGAGAGAGAACTTTGAGTGAAAGCTCCAATCATGCACTTGAAAAGAGATACAAAGACAGAGAAAGAGAATGAGAGAGAGAGACAGAGCGAGAGAGCGAGAGAAAGAAAGAAAGAAAGAAAGAAAAAAGAGAGAAATATGACTAAATATTGTTCCTATATTAAATGAAGACTTTCCTAATCGTTTTTCTCCATCTCCATAATTTAAGCTGCAATTTCTGTCAAACCCCTAAGTGATTAAGCCCCTAAGTGATTAAGCCCCTAAGTGATTAAGCCCCTAAGTGATTAAGCCCCTAAGTGATTAAGTCCCTAAGTGATTAAGCCCCTAAGTGGGTTAGCTTTTAGCTCATAAAGCTGATCGGACATGGGAGTCTTTGAGAGCCAGTAATGCACAGAACGTGACGTGACTCTGCCAAAGTGCAATCGTCCAAGATTTATTCGAGCGACAATCGATCAACTCTGAATCGATTAGTTTTCATGCTTCGTTTAATAAAGCGGCGTATACCTTAAGCAGCTTTCATCCCCCTCCCTAGTTCCCAAGATTTATCCGTCGCTCGCTAATTGTTGAGAACGGACTACGGTGCCTAACTGATCCTTTGTGATTGCTCGTTGTTGAAAGCTAACGTTAACGTTAGGTTCCTCACTCGAAAGCGATGTCAGTGACGGGCGAGCCCAAGATTAGAACCCACACATACTGATTAGCGATCGAATAACTTAACGACATCGCCACTGGCTCCAGCCTGTAGAATATGCTGTAGAATGCTCAGTAGACAGTGTGTGTTGTTTAATAGGGCTTCAAACCGATGGACCCAACAGAGTTATAGCTATAACATTATATGTAATCTTTATTTCATCAATTGCATGGCTGTAGAAACATATAGAGTCAGGCAAACACAGATAATCTAAATAAACATAGAATGCAGTGCATACGGAAACAAATTGCGAACGTAAATATGGAAAAAATTATCACTAATTTTGAGGTACGCGTAACAAAATGCAAAATCCCCTTATAGGCCTATGTTTGATTAAGACGGTGTTATTTTAAACGATCCCAACAGTATGTACAACTAAAATATTTTATAGCTATATAGCATTATAGCTATACAGTATAGCATTGTAGCTCTATAATGTTATAGCATTGAGAAAGTTGCAAAAACATCAATTGCTTAATGTCATAACTCTTTTGAAAATTAAAACTTAGACAGATAAATTGATGAGATGTACGTGAAATTGTTTTTATCATTCCTATGATTTCTACATCAATTGTCATGATATTTAGATTGCAGACGAATCTATTCCGGTATATCGGATGACAATTTGATGCTCGAAAATTTAGCGAATAAACTAATTTAAAATAATTAAAAATAATTAATAATTATTTTAAATAATTTAAAATAATTAATAAAAATTTCTAATAATTTTAAATAAATTATAATGATTTTTAATTCATCTTATCGTGGTGAGAACTAAAGCGCCGGTTTAGTTCTTAAGAACTAAAACGCCGTTGGAGTTCTTAACTTTTTAAGAATAAAATTTTATAAGTTTTGAATATCTGAAACGCCGAAATTGTGCAATGGTCTCTGAAGAAAAGGCTTCCATGTATTTTCTCCTCGTCCATAGAAAAATGGAAGACACGCAAAGTTCTTGTTAAACCTTTAAAACTATACAACAATAACATTTATATTTAGCTTAGGGTGGGGTAAAAGTGTAAATATAACGTATGTTAAGCATACGCCAGGCAAATCCAAGTGCTCCATTCTTTTATTTTCATCTGCCCTATTCATAGTACTTTAACTAAATGTAATGTAGGTAAATTTTTTTATTCCCGTGTTGTGTCCGGGTTGTTTAAAGAATTGGCCAACCTGTGATTGCACGTGTGGTAGAAGGCGACTAAAGCACAAATATCCATACCAATGCCAGAAAGGGCATTCGGTTGGTGAGCCCCTAGGCTCCAGAAATTGCTACAAAAATTTAAACGAATGGAAAAGTCTCAAATAGGGGATTGGATGGTGGTGTGGTGTAAGACAGAGAAGATTTGAGACAGTCTATTTGTATCCTGGCCGTGGTTAAACTTGTATTCAAGGGGTGATGATGATGATGATGAATGCTGCTTAATTTTCTGCATAAGGAAGGGGTAGGTTGGTAGGTATAAGGTAGGTATATAAGGTAGGTGGGTTAGATTGGATGCCATTTTACCTAGGGATCTCTATTGCCTTTAATTGGATTTGTTACTCCCTTAATTTTCTAAATTTCTTAAACCACGCAATGCTTATTGGAAAGGCAGCAACTTTTAGTTCAACAAAATCTTGCAAAAGATCAAGCTTCAAATAAATCAAGCAATTTCATTTGATTGACGAAGAAAATTAAAATAAAGACGAGCAATCTGTATGTTAAAATGAGTGCTGGAAAGTTAATAAGTTTATTTTACTAGTTCGAGTTGAGATGATGATAATTTCCTGCGAATTAATAAAGTTGATTTAATTCCGTTATTAAATTCAACATATTACTATGTAGCATATCCAGACTAGTTTAACTACGTCAACAGCATTCAGCAATGATGTTTAAACTTTAATTTCAGCATTCATAATTTCTCTAGTCAATTATTCTTTTAATTTCCTTCTTCATCCATTAGATTCTTGATAAATTAATCTTCAGTATATTAAATTATCAAAAGAGCTTCAAAATTAAATTGTCAGCTGGTTTTATTAAATGAAGCATACCGTTTATAAATTAAAGTTTCAAGACAGATTTTTATACTTCAAATTGTGAAACGAATTGATATTGGATTGTTGCATGGTATACGTCAGTGCCTTCGGGCATTTAGGTCAGTATTCGTCACTGGCTGGAGCCAGTGGCGAAGTCAGTAAGATACTCGACCGCGGATCAGTATGTGCGGGGTTCAAATCCCGGGCTCGCCCGTCACTGACATCGCTTTCGAGTGAGGAAACTGACGTTAAACTTAGCTTTACCAGCTTTTGCATTTTTGCTTTTTTCATGATCCTCTTTGATTTTTGCATGGTTTAATTCGACTTTCGGGATAACGTTTCTATTCTATTCGATAAATGCCTTTAAAACATTTTCAGCTAACAAATTTGTCCCATTCAAAATGCTTGCATTAACTAAACGGATATGAAATAATGCCGTGCTTCAATAAGTAGAATGTTAAAGGTACATATTCTTCATATACAACGTTCACGTACCTTAAAAAGTACTCCATCGACTAACAAAGCAATCCTTTCACAAAAGACTATCCGTTATCCTCGGATTAATATAACCTATGGCTTAGGAAAATGGCGTCTGAGATGGTTTTCCGTTTCCTCCCTCAGTTCCTGGTCAGTTGCTCTTACAACACGTGAAATATGTGGTTGGTTTATTCCAGAGTGACTCGGAAAAAATATGGATAATGCTACCTTTTATCTAGCAAGATAAAACCATTTATATTGTTTCAGTTGAACCACCTCAGAAGCCATATTATTCCTAAGCTATAGGCTACATTAAGGTGTGAATAAGGCATGGCCAATTGTGAAGGGATTAACTCGTTAATCGAAGGTGTGTTCTTTATGGAGCGTGAATAGCAGCATGTGAGTAGGAATATGTACCTTGGACCTGCCGCTTCAAGAAAACTAAGTGAAGAAACCGTCATCGACATTTAATTTAATGATTAAGTTTAATTTGACGTCCCTGACCTCTTCCTTTTATGAGGAAGCGGACTGTAAACAATTATTATTATTATTATTGTTATTATTATTATTTTTTTAAATGCCCTGGGCTGTATAAGGCCCTGGGCTAAAATATAAGATAAAAGAGACTTTATTTAATTAAAACAAAGATGAAAAATATCTAAAATAGTTCCTCTACGCTCTGGGAGGCCGCATTCGCCAATGTGCCACGAAAAATTATTATAATTATTATAATTTTTAATGCCCTGGGCTGAAAAGGGCCCTGGGCTAAAAAATAAGATAAAAGAGACTTTATTTAATTAAAAGTTTAAAAAAAAGCGATTAAAATAATTTCTCTGCACTCTGGGAAGCCGCTTTAGCCAAAGTGCCACTGAAGCAGACTGCATTGAATCGCTGGAGAGCAATAGACAGTCGCTGCCACAGAAAAGATTTTTCGCGCTTATCACCAGTAATGGCGCTGATCCTCCTGCCTATTTCGTCAATAAAGTCTGATGCGAGAGGGTTGATGGGCCCCAGGGTCTTAAAGGCAATAGGCATGAAGATATAGTTGCCAGAGATTTCGGCATACTTCAGAGTTCTCCTATCAGCCGCGGCCTCTGCTGCAGCACCAGCAGCAGCGCAAGAAAGGCCGATATTGCTTACTGAGAAAGTGTCCGTAACAGTGACGTCCCAGCTAACACACTTCCCCTCTGCCCATGGAATTTGAGAGACACCGTCTGGACGTTTACCATCAGTGCGGATCAATCCCAGGGGCTCTTTAATGGCTGGGATATTCGCTCGACTCAGGGCGCGCCAGAGCAAGTCGTTTATAAACTGATGTCTGCTGATTCTGCCGGCACTACGCTTGCACGACAGGCCGTGAATGCCTAACGCATTGACTGAGACACCACAAATGCAGTTGTGTGGCTCACATAAGGTAGTGCCCAGACGAAGACCGGCCGCGACTCTGACTGCTTCGTCGTCCAGACGGAGGCCGCATGATGAGATTGGAAGAGCCTTGATCCAGTCTCCACTATGGGGGCCGACACTGCGAGCAGCCGCGCCATTTCTTGTGGCAAAAGCGGCTTCGCAAGGAGTTCCGTGTGCAAAGCAGTAGTGACCTTTGAGTCCCAAGCCTTCATGCTATTAGCCATCATACCGATTGGAGGTTCGGATGTGGACAGAGCAGTCCAAATGCCCTGAATCCTGGATATCTCGAAGTCGGGAATTTGAAAGAATCCGGAAAGGATTGAATCCTGTAGAACGCCAGTCCCCGCGGCTGAAGCCAAAAAGGCAGAAGGTGCCAGCGACGAGACAGAGCGTATACCCAATCCTCCGTAGCATATTGGCAGGCTAGCCTGAATCCATTGAGCTTCGTTAACATTAATATTAACGATGCTACTGAGCGACTTTCGCATGATGGAATCATAAGTCTGCAATGCTGGATGACCCGCACATGGAGAGGCACGCAATATGTATATGAGTTTTGAAGAACCTACACAGCTCCGCAATATCGTTAGAGCGTCGTGTGCGGAGATAAGCTTCAACCTGCTCGCAGCTCTCTCTAGTTTAGAGCACTGAGTATTGAGAGCCATATCCATAGCTTGACCCGTCTGCAATGGAGCTCCAAGTAGACTGGCTTCGATAAGCTTTACACGAATGAATGTATTGATGGCCGGAAAGTTACTGTCGGATCGAGTGGTAATGAGCTCACATTTATTTATATTCAGGCTTAGCCTCAAAGCCTTTCCCGCAACCATCAGCCTTGAGATATCATCCGCCACGGTAGACTCAACCCCGCCCACAGTTATGTCGTCTAAGTAACCTATTTTCAGAGAAGAAGATAGCGACTGGTGCAACGGGTGTATTGTCAAACTGAACAGGAGAGGGCCCAAAGGGTCACCCTGTTGTACCCCCTCGCTAGACATGATAACCTGTTGACCGAAACGTAGAACACTTGGGTCTTCATAGGACAGACGGCAGAAAGGCCCCAGCTCAGGTAGTGAAGAGTCTACAGCTTCTAGCATGGGAACCCTTTTCAGGGAGTTGAAAGCGTTGCAAAAGTCCAGTTTAGCCACTACCAAATCGTCTGGCATGCTGCTAATGAATCGTCGGGTGGCATGCACGGCGGCTATTATTATTATTATTATTATCATTATTATTATTATTATTATTAATGACTATTTCACTCAGTTACTTATTCTATTGGTAAAATCTAAAGCAACATTAGCATTGCCACATGTTGAGAATGATTAAGAGTAAATCAAGTAAAGTTATCAGTGGATTTGTGGGTCCTGAATGACTGATGGTTAAATCATGTTAAATCATGTTAAATCGTGTTAAATCGTGTTAAATCATGTTAAATCATGTTAAATCATGTTAAATCTTGTTAAATCTTGTTAAATCATGTTAAATCATGTTAAATCATGTTATCACTTAGAAGATTTGTGGTTTTGATTGACTGTTGATTTGACTAATTGAATTCTTGCCTGAGTTCACGCATCATCGTCATCAAGCGGGATTGGGACCTGCTAATGTGCACTGGATACAGACATGGATTCGGGATTGATCGTGTGGTGTACATTTCTCTGCACAGCTGTAACAAACGAGTCCATAAAATGTAGAAGTGGATTAAGGAGTGTCATTTTACAGCACCTCTAGATTTGAGGGTTGAATTCGCGCTTTCAGAGAATATGTTCATAGTAGTAGAGGAACTTCTGGTTTGGCTCCCGTAGAGCCTCAGAGTCCTTTTACTGGATCAAAATTAACGAGATTTTAGATGTTGCATTAATGAAACTGTTAAAAACAGCTTAAATGTCTTTGTCTTAATATATCTAAGCCTCGAAATTAAGTTCTAAACAGTCCTCATAATGCAAGCTCTCTGCTGTTAAAAAGACCACATATAAATTTCAGTTTTTGGCAGGTAAAATAAATTTATTTAAAATTTGCAATTAATGAATTTTATTCCTTAATTCATTTATTTGCAAATTTATACACCCACTTTATCAGTGTGCCAACACAGTTAAAGTGCAACCACATTGATGTCCCTGAAATTGCCTTGTGGCGATGAACCGGATGTTAAATTCTTATCGCTTGATTGATTGATTTACTAATTGTTTGATTTATTTATTTATTGATTGATTGATTTTTGATAGATTTATTGATTTATTTATTGATTAAACCAATATCTTGCATAGACACATTTTTGAATTCGCGCATTGGCAAAGATAATTTCCCTGTTACCTGACAATCACAATGTCTCACACTAAACCTACCAGTTAGTAGGAATCTACATTCCAGTTAATAATCACTCCAGTTAATAATTACTCCAGTTAATAATTACTCCAGTTAATAATCACACCAGTTAATAATTACTCCAGTTAATAATCACTCCAGTTAATAATCATTCCAGTTAATTATTAATCCAGTTAATAATCACTCCAGTTAATAATCACTCCAGTTAATAATCACTCCATGTCTGGGATATCTGATACGACTCGTGATTCTTCAGGAACGTATGACTGAGTGCATTAGGACATCCTGCTTCATTCTCATGTCGTGACGTCACGGATCAGTGAACTCAACTCCAAACTAATTTATAAATTGAATAATTAACTCTCAAGCTTTGAGTGGCATTAAGATTAACTTCATCATCATCGTTTCTGCATCATCATCATCATCAACATCATCATCATCATCGTCAAAATCATCATCATCATCACCATTATCACGCTATTAAGATTAACAATGGATTTTGTTTAGCTGTTCTTGCGTAATTGCTGGCTATTAACTAGATAGGGTATACCCTCTTTGTTGACCTTGAGCATGTATGTATACGTGTATGTGTACTTCAATAAACATAGTTCTCTCTATCTCTCTCTCTCTCTAACTTAATATCAAGTCTTTATCTGCAAAAGGTAGAACTGAATCTTATATGATTAGCTTCGAATTTCGTTTCTTGATTTAATTTTGCTTTTCTTTGACCGGCCCTTATAAGCCCTTATGCTGCTGTGGGCGTCAACAATCATCGAGACTCATTTACGACTTGTTTCCAAGTTATACTCAATGCTTTGCTCATTGTTATCATGGATGACAGTAGCACTCTAATTCTGTTGTTGTTGTTGTTGTTGTTGTTGCTGTACCATTCAAGACTCATTCTGGCCTCGTCGATATTTAGTCTGCTGATTCTGACGCTTTAATTTAATTTTTTATAATCGTTCGGATGAGACAGACAATTTCAAACTATATTCAAAGTTGGATGGCTGATTCGATCTAATTTGCACACATTAAGTACTTTAGTATGCGCGGGGTTCAAATCCTGGGCTCGCCCGTCCATGACATCGCTTTCGATTGAGGAAACTGACGTTAACCTTAGCTTTATCGGATTTTTACATTATGCTCAGTATTCTATTGCATTATGATAGTATTTATTTAACAGTTTGCTCTTCATTTTGTTTATTTTCCCATTGATGGCATCTGTCCGTATTCACTTTCACAAAAATGTCTTCCAATTGAAATAGAAAGAAGGGATTTGTTATTAGAGGATTTGGCTGCTGAATGACGTAATGGAAAGTACATCTCGAAGAGGCTAGAGGATAACCAAGAGATATCAGCCCATTTGAGAGCACCTTTGAATATAGGGTTACCAGAGAAAGAAGGGAGAGATTAGTTTGAGGAGTTATATATCAGGTACCTATTTTTATACTGGCTGAAGCCAGTGGCGACGTCGGTAAAATACTCCACCGCAGATCAGTATGTGCGGTGTTCAAATCTTAGGCTCTCCCGTCACTGATATCGTTTTCGAGTGAGGAAACTGACGTTAACATTAGCTTTTTGGTAGCACCTATGAATATATGGTTACCAGATTAATGAAGGGAGAGATTTGTCTGAAGAGTTCTATATCAGACAACCAGTAAATAGCAACAATAGAAATAACAACAGGTATGGTAGAGTTAATAGGTATAAGTGTGGCAATAATAGGTATAGTGTTATACATTGTATTGAGACAGAGAGAGAGAGATAGAGAGAGCGAGCGAGAGAGAGAGAGAGCGGGAGAGAGCGAGAAAGTACTGCACATGTTAGGAGAGGGTGTAATGTAGACTGCTTGTGTAATAATGTCATCATTGATAACAGAATAGTCTAGAAAGAATATCTAGATTAAATTATGAGTTTAAGGAATTCAAGAAATATCTCAAGATAATTCCAGATAATCAATTTACATTATACAGTATTCGAGCAAGCAAGCATAACGACGTCCCTGACTTCATCCTTCTATGAGGAAACGGACGTTAAACCTTTATTATTATTATTATTATTATTATTATTAACCTTGTATATTATTTATGAGCACTTACAGTAACGTAACGAACCAGGTTTCACTTCAGGACTGACTACAGTAAACATTTTTGTAGTCGTAGATTCTATAACCTCAAACCAACCTGGAATCACAGATGTGGAACGAATTCCGGTTAGTCATACAGAGTCCTATGGATTCGTTGGACATTCTTACATGGTGGAGATTCATAAGCGGCCAATAGATTCAGCTCAAGCCCAGCTACAAGATTCCTTGAATAAAAATGCCGAGGAAGAAGCAAAGTTTCCAGAGTCGACTGAAAATTCTAGATGCCGTGTCAACTCTGCTGAATCAATGGAATATCAGAAAAGAAATAAGTTGTTGAATGAAAGAAGCAGATTGAAGGACACGAGTGATGATGTTTCACATTCTGAGGCATATGAAGTCCTCAGAACGTCTCAGAGTAGTTCACTTAGAAGATCAACATACAACTCTCCAGGAAGATTCCAACAGACTTTAGATATAACTCGGCTCAAGTATTTGCCCAAGAGTTCGACTTGTTTGACAAATCTCACTGAGAAATCGATTGCGTACAGAAATACCGAATATTTGAAAGAAGAAATTATTAAAGAAAATCAGGAGGTTAGCGGGAGTGTTGAAAGGGTTGTGTTGAAAGACATCATCCAAGACGAAGCAGAACATAGTGATGAAGAAATCAATGAAAACAGGACAAAGATGACTGAAAGAAATAATGTCAATGTATCTCGTGATGATGATGAAGAAGAAGATGTAGAAGAAGAAGAAGAAGAAGAAAAAGAAGAAGACGAAGAAGAAGAAGAAAAAGAAGAGGAAGAAAGTTTTGATGTCGATATGAAATTACTGTTAAATTATACCACTGGCTGTAGAACTACTGTTGAAGTGGTAAACGATAGAGAACACTTCGAGAAATCAGATCCGAGTGGACAAGAAATTGTCAGGGATACGGAAGGAGATGAGGCAAGATCTTCAGGTGGACTAATAGGAGGATTTGGAAGTGGAGATGAAGTTGAAGATGGAGATTCAGGTGAAGGTAGAGGTGGAGAAAATGCTGCAGGTGTAGGTGTAGGTAGAAAAGGTAATGCTACAGGTGAAAGTAGAGGTGTTGGTGGAAGTTGTGATGAAGGTGTAGTTGGAAGTGGAGATGGTCCAGATGGCGGAAGTGGATTTGGAAGTGGAGACTCCACTCGTCGAGATGACAGTAGGAGCCGGAGGAACAGGACGACGTTCACGACGTATCAGCTACATGAGCTGGAGAGAGCCTTCGACCGAAGTCACTACCCAGACGTCTACAGTAGAGAGGAGATAGCGAACAAGATAGCTCTGCCCGAGGTCAGAGTTCAGGTGGGTATGTAGGTACTCTCTCTCTCTCTCTCTCTCTCTCTCTAAGTGCACTGCCTACTGGCAAGTCCATGGTAAATAACGCCTCCACTCCTCTATGTCTTCCGCCTTCCTCTTCATTTCCACATACGAGTGGATCTTTAAATCATCTAACATACCTCGGCCTGCCCCTGCCTCTTTTTCCTTCCATTCTACCTTCTATGACCTCTTTTAATAGACCTTCCTCCCTTAGAATGTGTCCTATCCAACTCTTCTTCCTATTTCTTTCTCTCTCTCTCTCTCTCTCTTTCTCTCTCTCTCTCTCTCTCTCTCTCTCTCTCTCTATAGGTCTGCTGCAAATGGCCGAACATTAGAGTGAGAGATTTCCAAAAAGAATTCAAACAACCTGCCAAAACTAATGTCGCCACTCACACTTTTCCGATTTCCTATTACTTTAATACACCAGGTCCCTTATAACGTCTTATAGTCCGGTAAAAATAGCGCAATAAATTCTATTAAATATGCTTGTTGTGCCAGTAGTATTAAGATTTTAAATGACAATTTTGACAAGTCAGGATAGGCTTTAATTTAAATAAATTTGCTAGTCTAAATTAGACTAATAAACAGGAAAACAGTGCCTATGTCGCCCTATTGTCGCTCAACCACCCCCCCCCCCCCGAAAACCTCTTGACTAATCCTCAGATAATAATTCCAAAAGTTTTAATCCCCCCCCCGTTCAGCTCGTGCGGATATTGATCCCATAATCTCAGGAACAGATATTTTAAACTTCATAGTTTGAACTACAATAATATTTGTGACATTTTCAATCGTTCCAGGTCGAATCTTTTCCATCGTATCCATCGTTTCCACTTACATGGAGTGAGACACAAGTGAATGCAGAAACACTTTAAAATATAAATCTTAATAAATAATAATTTGTTACAACTACCACGGCGATGCTATTCTCTGGAAACAACTATTTCGGCTTCTGGGGTAGTTCTCCATTGTATTTCTCAAAAGAATAAATACAAATAAAACTGTTAAACTTTGTAGGTTAATTTAAAATTGTTTAACTTCATAGTTTACGCAACTTTGCAGAGTAATTTTGAATGCCGGGCGAGGTTTAGGTTTTTAGGTTTTTGGTAACAGTCTTGCATAGTCTCATTTATTCAGTGCACGCTAGTTTCTACATGTAATTTGTTAAATTAGACCTGACTGTGTTTTCGTCAACACCTGTCAGTTGCACAATGAAAAGACAAATTTCTCAGATTAAAGTCTACTTCAAGCGAGCGAGTCAAATTATACCCCTGTGCCCCCCTCCCCACATAGATAAAAACTCTAAACCTTCATCGGATCTCCCTTATTGAGAATGTATCGAAGATTTAGCATTGCTATTTTTTAGTGTTCTAAATGTGGGTTTAACGTCAAGGTCAGAAACTTGAAGGGCTTCTCTTCAAGACGTCAGGTGTACCGGAGTACCCTGAAGTGTGAATGTCCGAGATTTTACTCTCTGATCAGCTCAACCGGGAATTGCCTGGAGTAAATTGTTCAATATTTTAAATAACAATGTCATTATTAAAAATGTTTAAAAAAAACAAGAGACACAGCAAAACTTCCTTTCTCGCGCTGTTATGAATTGATGATAAGTCTTCGTAGAACTGTAGCGGCACATACCAAATTCCAGATACATTATCTACATATTACACGGGAGCATAGGTTGGTTTAAATCGTCGGACGGTCGGACTCTAAACGATTCTATAGGACATATGGTTTGGACGGATTATTTAATGAACTTCTGTAAGGACATGACGAGTAATTAGTGAATAGCGTAGAGCTATAGAGTCAATAGACTGTCCCATGGATCTCTAATCATTGAATAGCATAGAGATATTGATCTGTAGTGTTACTAGACTGCCTAATCTCCAAACACACACAGTAGTGTAGGGTAAGGTTAAAACATTTTACTACATCTCTCTCTCTCTCTCTCTCTCTCTCTCTCTATATATATATATATATATATATATATATATATATATATATATATATATATATATATATAGATTTCTCTCTCTCTCTCTCTATCTCTATCTCTCTATCTCTGGTATCTACATACACCTGCATTAGGCCTATATACTACACTGTTACTTTGTCATATGACTTGTTACAGGTTTGGTTTCAAAATCGTCGCGCAAAATGGCGAAGACAAGAGAAGTCTGATTTAGTAACGACAAAGCAAGAAAATAATTACTTATATCCGTATGTCCGATCTCAAAACATCTTTCAACGGAAAGATATTCTTCACAACACGGACTCAACTTGTAGGATCGGTATTGCGGATGATTTGGACGGGACTGCAGGACAGATTAACTTAGCACTCGGATCAGAACATCCATCAGATGAACTTCCGGGACCCGTGGATAATCGTGGAGGAGTCCCTGAACCTATATCAGGTCAAAAAGAGCGAGACAACTCTGATCCGGATTGCTCCAGTTCAACTCGAAACTATCCCTACCTGGCAGATCCCGGTGGCTGCATCTCTGCCTCAGTACACACCTACCAGCATCAAGCGTGTTCAGAGACTAAAAACATCGAGGTCTTGACAAATCTCTCATCGACAAGCCACAAAGATCACACCCCGCTGTACGCGCTGGACTCAGAAAGGCTGATGCTTCAGTTCAGAAGATGTTCTGCTAACATCGAGTCCGATTTGATGGACTCCACGCAAGAGTGGAAGATTAGGAAGCGTAAACATCAGGATTGTGAGAGTGAAGGATGTTTAAGGTATGAGCGGGAATTGGAATGTTCTGATCTTAGACGTCGTCACTCTCTAGTACCTCCCTCGTTTACGTGGAATGCTCTAGATTCACACTACTGGAACGCTCTTTCTAGAACAATTGTGTCCAATTTTTACGCTCACAGAACAAGCTAACCCAGATCTGGCTAATTCAAGCTGACATCTGTTGATCTACATGAATTCCGCAAGACTATTGAACATGATTTTATGTATGTAATTCTTTCCTCAGTCCAACGTTATTCGGTTGGTGAGCGCCTAGGCTACAGCAATTGCAACCAAAACTTAAACTAGTGGATAAACTTGACTGGAGAAAGTCTATTCGTATCCCTACTCTGGTTAAATTTGGATTTAAGGGAAGATGATGATGATGAATTTTTTTCTTCAGTCCTCAGAAATCAGATGGTTTTTATTTCTGTAGTCAGTTTCCTGAAGGTCTTCTCTTTAAGACGGCAGGTGTATCCTGAAAGGTGACTCTCCGAGATTTTACTCTCTGATCAGCTCTACCGGGAATTGATCCCAGGACCTCAGGTACAGCCATTTAAAACTTCATGCCCTTTGCTAACACGCTTTAACAATGAGCCATTGAGACATTTAATTTAATTGTTTCAATATTCTGAAAAATCTCTGGCTACACACGTGGAGAGATTAATAATTGTTTTATATGGCGGTGACGAGAATTCATTCACGAGATGTCAGAACAGGATCATATGGATAAAAAATTAAATTCGTATTATAGAAAATATAAATTCTTTAGCCTCTTCGATACTTCTAAAGTACAGAAAATTTAGTTCAGTGTAAATACTGGGATTTGAGAGCTTTAAACATTTGAATATTTGAGAGCATTAAACATTTCATGGGAAGACGCTGTGAAGATTGCTGATGATAGAAACGAATGGAGGAATCTTGCCGCCCTGTGTTCTGTACAGAAAGCAAGGAACTGATGATGATGATGAAAATACTGGGAAAAGCTGCTCAAAACTAACTCACTGAAATATTATTAATAATAATGGAGGTTTAACGTCCGTTTCCTCATCCAGGGATGATGTCAGGGACGTCAGATTTACATTAGTAAGAATTACTAATGTAAATACTTGGAAGATCAACAAAAGTGGTTCAATGAAGTTTTTTGATTTAATAAAAACAATAGCGAATGGAATCTTTTCTAAGTAGCTTAATACTAGAACAGTCACGATTGCTTTAAATATAGGCCTAGGCCAACCGAAGACTCCACTTGTTTCTTAAGGCCTAATGAAATTGAGAGGTAGAAAAGGAAGTGAGAAAACGCTTCATTAGCACGTACTATTTCTCAGTCCAAATGTTTTACTTCTATTATCTTTATTTTATTTTATTATATTTATGACATTATCTTTTCGAAGATCTTTCACACAGCTGCTAAGGAAGTATATATGTGATGCCAACATTATTTTGTTTTCTGGACTTTGAGTATTTTATATAAATACAATAGATATAAATTTTGGAACAAACTAGTAACGGATGACATAGTAATTAAAGGGATTGATTTGGGTCATCCAGATTATTTAGAATTTGAAAGTTTACAAAGGAATATAATATTTCGTTTGTTGATTCTGTTGCTAAAATACGATTACAATTTTGGATCTACGTTTACAAAATGCTACATATTGAACATTCTAATGAACAATTGAGTTGATTTGATTCCATTTGTCACTTGTAAACTACTAGGTTTGCATTGCTTAACTGTACTTGTATGCTAAGTGTTATTTTTTGTTTACTTTTTTATACATCTTTGTCCGAAACTACCATGTACTGGCGAAATAAAGTCTATATTAAATGTTTTATCATTTAAGTTTTCTAATTTTAACTGTTGTAATACATAGCTGGTTTTTGAGTGCAACCTTGTTGGCGATATTTTATAATTTCAGTGATCTTTACCTTGGATCTGCCATTGATGAGTGAATCAGTGAGAAACTTAACATATATCTACGTATAAACCTTGCGTTTAAAAAAGCTAATGTTAACGTCAGTTTCCTCACTCGAAAGCGATATCAGTGACGGGAGAGCCCAGGATTTGAACCCCGCACATACTGATCGGCGGTCGAGCATCTTGCCGATATCGCCACTGGCTCCAGCTACAATTAAATATATTAATTAAAATAACTTTTAAAATATTAATTAAAATTAACAAAAAGAAATTAAAATATTAATAGAATAACTCCTTGATCTAGTAAGTGCTCATTAACTAGAATGTAATTTGAGCATCAATTCTATATAGAATATATCATTTAACAAAAGAGTCAGGATCGAGCTGTCAACTAATTATATATATATATATATATATATATATATATATATATAATATATATATATATATAATATATATATATATATATATATATATATATATTATATATATATTATAAATATCATATTTAAAATTACTACTAATTATTATAAAAATAAAATAAAAATTATAAAATCTCTAATACTGTAAAATACTGGCATTAAGAACACTTACTCTTACTTCAGAAATGAACACCTTGCATAGACTCCTTCCAGTTTAATTGGATAAACCTAACATCGTACGAGCACGATTTAATATCTTATCGCTAAACTGTAGTAATCTCGACCCTGGTTAAACTGGGATTTAACGGAGGAGGATGATGATGATGATGAATATAAATGTTATTCGATGCTGAGGAAGGCATGTGGGCCATGTCGTCATAAGCATAATCCCACAAAAATAATGATATATCAAAAGAAATGTTATTAAATATTTAAATATCCACTCGTATGTGGGTATGAAGAGGTAACGAAAGATAGAGATGAGTGGAGGCATTTTATACCGTGTACTTGACCGTAGGCAGTGCACTAAGAGAGAGAAAGAGAGAGAGAAGGTTGATGATGATGATCTTGTCGCTAAATTGTAACAGACATTTTTATGCGGCATACATTAGCAACTTTGATAAAATGCTAATCTTCAAGTTGCCCAGATTTGGTTGCCTGGTTTGTTAATCAATCAATCATGTTTACTATGGTTCATCTTAGTTGTTAGCGCTCACTTTGATCCATTCGAGACTTGGTATCTGCTTCCGCTGAAATTTTTAAACGAGCGAAAGCGGATTCATTACGTCCAGGACATCTGCCATATTTCTCAGACCCGCCGGACTAGCTTCGCAACAGGATACGCGAGGGATTTAGTCTGTCAATAATTTTGACTTTACTAAGTTAATTCTCCGAGCGTAATTCCGCTGTGATGGGGAAAAGCAATTAGTGAAATGTTATATTAGATTGTGTCAGATTGTTCTGCAGCGCCGGTTCCAGATTTGACATATAGAACCGCCGAGTAGAAGAAACAACAACATTACAATACTTCTTCCTCTTCAGTGCACTGCCAAGTGTCAGGTTCGAGGTACGTATTCATACTCAAAGTCAGCTTTCTCGCTCCATAAGAGAAATTCCTTACATCAGCAAGTTAATCCCTTCACAAAGTGTATGCCTTATCCATACCTTATGTAGCCTATAGCTTGGGAAAGGTTCGGTTTCTGTGGTGGATTGCCGTTGCCTTCGTCAGTTAGAATACAACTCTCGAATAGTTAGAATACAACAATACGATACAACTCTAGTAAAATTAACTAGTAAATTATCCTTTGTTTTCATGTTCTGTAGTGGGAAATAAAGAAATTGTATGCTAAAGGGCTACCAAAGCAGATATTGAAGTAGTTATTGGAATGAGGGCAGAATTAAAATATTCTTGAAACACTAGATGCTGCTTATATCAATAATTATACTTTCTACACCTGCACCAAGTTTATTTGTTAGACAGGATAAGCTCGTACTATACTTCTGCCTGTAGTGGTCTTCCCACCGAAAAATTGTAAGTAGTATGTACTTATTTTAAGTATTTGAATAATGCTCTTCAGATTACTTTTACACTCACCAAAGATATTTCCACCTGTCAAAAGGCGGATTTCGTCGCATCGCCTATACTTTACTACTTTACTAAGCTGCTATGACAATTGTTGGAGTTTCAAAAATAAACTTGGTTTCTGACATAATTTTCAAGTTCAATCGTATTCAGACGTGATGGATAGTTACGGTAGTCTGAGTGTTTCTGTGATAGAATTGCTGCCATAGATATTCCTCTCAGATGTATTTATTACATCAAGTAACGGATTCTGAATGTTTTATTTCAATTACTTCATTAATTAGTTACTTAATTACCCAATATAATGAGTTTAGTTAATTTCCCTGACTGGTTTTTGTAAAGGTGAATAATGTAATAGTTGTTAGAATAGTTGTTAGTTTGAATAGTTGTTAGGACCCGTTCCGTATTCAACACCTTATGAGAATCAAGACTAATTAAATGCTTACACATGACGACTTTACTAAATGATTAAATTATGAATCAATTAATTAAATGACTACAATTAAGAACTTTTGCCATGGCTTTGTCAATATCCTGTCTGTGAAGCTAAATAGAATCCTGTACGTTCTCATCCGTTGTCTAACAACTAATCGATGTGCTATCAGCTCAACCCTTTAGCAGCTGCATTAATATATATATATATATATATATATATATATACATATGTATATATATACATATATATATATACATGTATATATATATATATATATATATGTATACAGTATATGTATATATATATATATGTACATGTATATATATATGTATATATATATATATATATATACATATATATATACATGTACATATATATATACATGTGTGTATATATATATATATATATATATATATATATATATATATATATATACATGTATATATATACATATGTATATATATATATACATGTATATCAGTAATATATATGTATATATATATAATATTATATATATATATATATATATATATATATATATATATATATATATATCTATATATATATCCTTCGTCAATCAGTCCTTAATTCATCGATATAGTATTTCAGTGCTGAGTCTGGGACACTGAATAATAGAGCAACCGTAAACTACACTTGTCGTAAGAGGCCACTGAGCTAGAACCGTAAACTACACGTGTCGTAAGAGGCGACTGAGCTAGAACTGAGGTAGGCAAAGTGAAACCTTATCAGAAAGCTTTATATTTCCAAGTTAAAGTGATTGTTGGTATATTTTACCAGTAAATACATGTACATCAACTGATTCAGAGACTGACTATGAACTAAGTTGGTCTACTCTGATGCGCTAATATTTATTGGTTACAATAGATCCGAACGGCTGAGATTTACTAACAGAATTGTTGTTTCTGGATAGTGAAAATTAAAACTAAGATGAAATGACACCATGGCACACATATACAGTACATGAATAGTGTTCTACATTTACATCTTTACACCTGGGGGTTATTTGAAGAGATTGAAAGTGATGAAAGTGGTTCAAAATTAATCAAAAGGTTTAAATTAACTTTCAACAAATGAGCTCTATACACGTAGATAACTGTCTTTGTCAGGCAGCGAGCGTACGGAGAAGGGAAAAAAATACTATGGATATTTACGGATATTTACTTTGTTCGCTGGAGCCAGTGACGAAGTCCGTAAGATACTTGACCGCGGATCAGTGTGTGCGGTGTTCAAATCCTGGGCTCCCCCGTCATTGATATCGCTTTCGAGTGAGGAAACTGACGTTAACCTTAGCTTTACCAGCTTCTTATTTACACTATTCAGTGTGTTTCTAATGCACTATTAATACGTTGATATAGGACCGGAGATTTCACAAAACTGTAGCTTTTTATATATGTTTCACCGCCTATACAATATGGAATTTACAGTATTAAATCATCATCATCATCCTCCATTGAATCCCAGTTTAACCAGGGTCGAGATACAAAAAGACTGTCTAACATCCTCTCTGTCCTACACCACACTACCAGCCAATCCCCCATTTAAGACTTCCATTCGTTTAAATTTACAGTATTAAATAACATTTCAAATCCTAATTGTATTTATTCAATTCTTGTTAAGTTATTGCAATTACAATTCTACGACGAAGCAATTTTAGGAACAATACTTGACTCATTATTCCCATTCGGCGGGCATACACTACGCAATTCATCGGACGAATCCTTCGCACCAGAGTTCATAGCTCTCAACTGTTCCTTCTCCAACAACGAACCGTACTGACCCGCGTGTTCCCGCGCCTTCATTCTCAGCGTATCGATACTGCTCATACATGCGTCGCTAGCTATGACGTCAATACACCGTGACGTCATCGATGACGTCATAGTGCCTCTTCCAGGGGAGCCTACAAGCCTGTGAACGGCCGAGGCCAGCGCGAAGAAGCCGTTCTGAGCTGGAAGATCAGGAGATGGAACGTGCTGACTGACATTTGGAGGAAGAATACAGCCTGAGGGCAGCTTGCAGGGGAATGAAGGATGCATGAGATCTGATTTAAAGAACGGTCGTGGTCTGAGGTTGAAGGATAGGAAGGGGTTTACCTGCATCCGAGCGACTAGCAGTGGGTCAGGGCCGGATATGTGGGGTCCTGGCAGGCCGAAGGGCATGCCCAAGGAGCCGGGGCCGAGAGAAGCCCCATCCGAGCAGAAATACGGGGGGCTGTCGTGGCCCATCATTTTCTCTCTCTTTCGCCATTTCGCGCGTCGGTTCTGGAACCAGACCTGCAGAATATTTGTTATAATATATTTTTAAGTTTATCAGTTTTACCAGTTTTATGAATTTTATCAGTTTTATCGATTGAAAGTATTATTACGGGACACTATCAAGTAATCAAAGCAATAAATGATTAAGAATATAATTTACTTTAAACATACACCCTACTTCCAATCCACATTAAGCTCTTTGCAATATTTTTGCACCAGTCAATACAGCACCAGAAGCGAATTTAACGCAAGCAAATTAAAGATACCCTTGTGGGCTCACGGCTTCTAAGCGACAGCAGATCATTATAATGGTTTCATCGCTTTGCTACATTAGGCCACTATCAACTTAAGAAATTCAGTTAGATTTCAAGCTGAGAGCCATCTGTCGCGTAATCGAGACTATGATTTGTTGAGTTCAAGATACGAAAGAATATGGGGGGTGGGGCAGAATTCAAAACAGCGGGTTCCAATTTCGTCTTCACTCTAGCGTTATAATCGCTGCCCATTTTGAAATGAGGTAAATTCAATTTTCAGTCAAATTGAAGTTTACTAATTAATGATATTGATAATTTACGTAGATAATTATATTACGATAATTTAATCCTTTACAGGTAATTCTGATTTAAATTTCAACAAATCTGTATACAAAGTAAAGTAAAGTTTAAGTAAAGTTTATGTAAAATATTTCAATATACTATAGAGAATTAGACAATTCTAAAGCAGAATCTCTCAAGAATAATGGGATAAATTAGAGACCCACTCATATGTGGACATGAAGATGAAAGCGGAAGATAGAGATGATTGGGGGGATTGGGGGGGTGCTATATACCATGGACCTGCCAGTAGGCAGTGCATTAAGGGCGAGAAAGCAGAGTTTAATTTAAGTTCTCTCTCTTTGAAGAATCACATTTTTAGGACTGCCCAGGATTTGATCATCGTCCTCTAGATGAGCAGTGGGAATTGCAACCGATTAGGCCACAGTCATGTCTTAATCAAAGATGTAATTTTGACAAGAAGAGAAAAATATAAAGATCAACATAATCTGAAAATTATCTCTCTAGCTCTCTTAGTGCACAGCTTACTGGCAGATCCATGAGGCGTTATAGACCATGGACCTGCTAGTAGGCAGTGCACTAAGAGAGAGAGAAAGAGAGAGAGAGAGAGTGAGAGGAGGGAATCCGAAAATCTTTCTGAACAAGCATTTGCGAGTAGATATTGACATAAAATATCGCTTTCTGTATTCTAATCTAAACTCATGATCAGTGAATGCTGTCCGATTTACAGTTTGTAATTGGTGAATCCATGCTTTGATGGAAAATTTTAAACGATAAGCGCAAAATACTCAGAGAAAATAAAAAATAAAGTATAAAATACAGAAATTTTTATAAAATAAGAACACATCTTTGCTGAAACTATAATTACTAAATAAATTCGCAGTCACTGTAAAGGGACGAATAACCCTGGATTAAAATTGCAGTATTAATTTGTCTATGAAAATATTTCTTGAATATATTGCTGAAGCAAACACTTGAGCCTTTAGCTGGGAGTGCTCCCGTGGTTTGCCCAGAAATTACACAATTTCCTCCTCCCAAGTAACTCAGTCGATAGCCAACCTCTTTATCTGGATCATCAAGATTTCATTTCCGCCTTTTCAATCATCAGGCAATTATGAAGCATTAGGACGCCACTCATTGTTAGCGGTAATATTGCAGCAATAATTGCTATTTTATCGTACGATGTCGTATGAAGCATTTAGCAAATAGTAAGAGATTAGAAGTAGAGATTAGTTAGCAAGCCATAGAGATATTAAATTAGAAGCACGGGAAAACATAATCGATTAATTATCATAAGTTATTTATTATCTTGCGGTTGAATGGTAGGGAAGGATATCTTAGGATTGCTTCAGAGTATCGAACAGTATGTCTTAAATTAACAAACGACTCTTTAATCAATAATTTAATCACTTTAATCACTAATAGTCAATATGCATTTGTTAAAATACGCGAGACCCTATATATTGATTTTAGCTTAATTTCATAGGTGTCAGGGACGTCTCTTACAGACTCTACACAAACAGACGCCAAAACACCATAAGATGACGACTGAGTACATAGAGATCACAAGAGAAAGTGAGATCAAAACAGTAAAAGTCCTAGATCTCAGGCTAGCTGGTCAAAATGTAGACCTATGGCGGAAAGAGATGGGTTTTTAGCCTGCCAAGGAAAGCACCAATGCAATTACACTCTCTGCCACAAAAAATATTTTGTGGCAGAGAGTTCCATATTGTCCGAGAAGAAACATGAAGGAGCGTCTGCCAATGGCAGACTTAGTGTTTGGTACAGTGAGAAGGTTTTTATTAGAGGAACGAAGACTACGAGAGGGTTGATAGATTGATAAAAGATCAGATAGATAGGATGGTTTACCATAATTTAAACTTTTGAAGGTCAAGGAAGCTATCTTGAATTTTATTCTTTCGGAGACTGGAAGCCAGTGCAGTTTCTTAAGAAGAGAAGAAGTATGAGATTTCAATATTTTTACAATACATGCTTTGTACATGCTTTTCCTAACTTTATCTATAATGTATGTATGTTAATGTATGTAAGTTGTATGTATTAATGTATGTATGTTAAACCATGTATCTCAATAACATCTAACTTTTGTAATGACATTAAATTTCGTTCATATTCTATTTTGCTATACCATAGATTTTACAGACGACATTTTATGCTTATTTTATGACAATATCTTAATTATTCGTTGTTATACTTTATTGTAAAACAAATTCTTATTTATATATAGCTTTTATTTCACCACTCAGGTAGCTAAATAAAAACAAACATTTATCGTTTATTGAATTTAAGATATATAGTAAATACATTACTTGCAGAAGTCGGCTAGGAATCCGACCTGAATTGACAGAAATTATTTTATTTTTCGTTGACGTTACGGAATCGAAAATTCGACGCAAATCAGCTGATTGAAACTTTGTTAGACGAGTAAACATACCCCTCGGCCATTGCGACATCTAGTTACCCATTTCGTCGTCTAACCTTCAATTGATTCTTTTCTACTTTCGACGACCGAGTGCTAACGTTCTATCGAGAAAATCATCAGTTGGGATCCTAATCGTCCAAACCCGAATCGCAAGCGTGAATTTCGGCATTCGATTGAATCAATTATTGGTCCCGAATCGAACGCCAAAAGATCCATTGAAGGTCCACCTCCCCCTGCCTACCCACCCCCAATTCTTTACCACCCCTTGGCCCCACATAGCTAGATCCTTGAGGCGAAGAATTGCTACTGTTGCGGCAAACGTATAATGGAAATTTTCATTTCATTATTTGACTGTAATGAAAGAAAATTGAAATTTGACGCAATAGAGGTTCGCCGGAAACTTGGTTCCCTTGTATTATTTGCTTGCGAATGTTGCAGATTCAGCCTCAAAATAAGAAATCAAATTAAGTCACGAATATAAATTTCCCTTGTTGTGTCCGGAATACTGAAAAATATATCAACCCTTTTCTGTACGTATCGTAAGAGGTGACAAAGTAAAAACTGAGTAAGGCAATGGGAAGCTACCTAAGAAGACATATTATAATATTATCTATACTTTACTATATTGACACACAACACTATACTATATATATATATATATATTATATATATATATATATATATATATATATATATATATGTACTATACTACATATATATATATATATATATATATATATATATATATATATATATATACTATATATATACTATACTATATATACTATACTACAATACTATGACGTCTAATATCACTACATGAAGCTCCCGATCAATACACTGTATTGATTGAGAAATATCGCGAAATAATGAACCAAACAAACAAACAATCAATCAGTGAGTTAAACGTCAGTGAATCTGATATATGTTCATCACAGAGAAATCATGAAATCATTTCTAAATCTCTATTTAAGACGAGTGTAATTTATATCCTGCTATTAACGTGTGTAGCATAAAGTATCCAAAGAGTTGTTTAGCCAAAATTGGCACCTGAATTACCCATTGATCTAAATTAAAAATGTAAAGTTGCAGAATTGTCAAAACTACAATAATAGCTGCTATATTCAAATTTTAATATCGCATAACTTTCATTGGCGTAGCCAATAATTTTTCTTGGGCTGGCAGCTTAAACTGATATGGTATAGTGGATAATCGATACCAATTTGGTTTGGATTTGGAGGACAGCTTGGATGGCAGCCCTTTTATTGGACGGGGAGTTGCCCTCCGTTCTTCACCCGTAGTTAAGCCCCTGATGGTAAAAAGCTGGTAAAGCTAAATTAACGTCAGTTTTCTCACTCGAAAGCGATGTCAGTGACGGGTGATCCCAGGATTTGAACCTCGCACATACTATACGCGGTCGAGTATCTTACCGACATTGATGTTTTCGACATTGGTGTTTTCTTTCAAAACTTCTCCAGGTCTCCAGGTTTTGGAGCTATGGTATCGCACCATACACACCCGTAAGATCACTTGTATGAGAATCACAGTCTCGCTGTATGTGGTGATACCTTCATTATGTGTCGCTACATCGTTCTATGTGCTGATATCTTCATTATGCTACTAAACGTTTTCAGTTGACCAGGTCGCGTCATGTGTCAGATAATTACTGGGTCCATGGCGAGATAAACGTCGCTTTGTTAGCGAGGCGACACGCTGCTCGGCTGCAGGACAAGTGGTCTCGGTGTCAAACCCGAGGCAAGCTCCCGGTCTCGAGTGGGGCAGAGAGATAGGCTCGGTGGGGTTCCAATTGGGTCACGAACCTTACCGAGTAGTATGGGAGGGTTGTGAGGTACGAGCAAAATTCTGTTCTCGATAATCTCATAGAAAAATTACACGTTTACAATTGTTACAAAAATTATAAGATATATTACAAAAATTACATATATTTATAAGTTATAACAAGAATTACAAAATTTGAGCGAATTTTGTGCCAATCCGCTTAGTTTTATATGCATGGACTGTTGAATAAAATATCTGACTAACAGCAAAAACATAATTAATATAGTTTAATCTTAAGTAGAACCTACCCTTGAAGGGCAGACAGAATAGAGATTAGGTATGTTAGATGATTTAAAGATCAACTAGTATATGGACATGAAGAGGAAAGCGGAAGACAGAGAAGAGTGGCAGCGCTATATACCATGGACCTGCCAGTAGGCAGTGCACTAAGAGAGATCGTTTGATGATTTATGTGCCGTGGACTCTTTGGTAGGAAGCAAACTGAGCGAAAGGCATGTATAAGCTGATAAAGCTAAGGTTAATGTCAGTTTCCTTACTCGAAAGCGATGTCAGTGACGGGCGAACCAAGAATTTTTAACCCCGTACCTACTTATCTGCGGTTGAGTATCTTACCGACTTCGCCACTGGCTCCAGCCAGTACAGTATATAACACATTATGGCCTGCATTTTAACCAGATATTCTTTATAAAAGTTAATGATAGTCCATATTTTACACACATGCGTAGATGGATGTAGTTGTTACAGTTACCCACTGATATTCGATATGAGCAACTTAAGTTCTCCGCATTAAAGGCTAGGTGGATAGTAGTCCGGTGTGTGAGGGAGTCCTGAAGGATAGGGAATAGGGAGTGAGGACATTGGTTCCGGGAGCTGGACGGATAACTAATTCCATAATCGCTTCTAGGACGCCGCAAGCCTTGCCGGAAGTCCATATCATAAACGAGCTAAATGGGTTATATAGAGTTAGGGGAAAGCGACCGTGGCCAGTTACCACGGCATAGATCAGCAAGTGAGTGAGTGAGTGAGTGAGTGAGTGAGTGAGTGAGTGAGTGAGTGAGTGAGTGAGTGAGTGAGTGAGTGAGTGAGTGAGTGAGTGTGAGTGAGTGAGTGAGTGAGTGAGTGAGTGAGTGAGTGAGTGAGTGAGTGAGTGAGTGAGTGAGTGAGTGAGTGAGTGAGTGAGTGAGTGAGTGAGTGAGTGAGTGAGTGAGTGAGTGAGTGAGTGAGTGAGTGAGTGAGTGAGTGAGTGAGTGAGTGAGTGAGTGAGTGAGTGAGTGAGTGAGTGAGTGAGTGAGTGAGTGAGTGAGTGAGTGAGTGAGTGAGTGAGTGAGTGAGTGAGTGAGTGAGTGAGTGAGTGAGTGAGTGAGTGAGTGAGTGAGTGAGTGAGTGAGTGAGTGAGTGAGTGAGTGAGTGAGTGAGTGAGTGAGTGTGAGTGTGAGTGAGTGAGTGAGTGAGTGAGTGAGTGAGTGAGTGAGTGAGTGAGTGAGTGAGTGAGTGAGTGAGTGAGTGAGTGAGTGAGTGAGTGAGTGAGTGAGTGAGTGAGTGAGTGAGTGAGTGAGTGAGTGAGTGAGTGAGTGAGTGAGTGAGTGAGTGAGTGAGTGAGTGAGTGAGTGAGAGTGAGTGAGTGAGTGAGTGAGTGAGTGAGTGAGTGAGTGAGTGAGTGAGTGAGTGAGTGAGTGAGTGAGTGAGTGAGTGAGTGAGTGAGTGAGTGAGTGAGTGAGTGAGTGAGTGAGTGAGGAGTGAGTGAGTGAGTGAGTGAGGTGAGTGAGTGAGTGAGTGAGTGAGTGAGTGAGTGAGTGAGTGAGTGAGTGAGTGAGTGAGTGAGTGAGTGAGTGAGGAGTGAGTGTGCGGGTGAGTGAGTGAGTGAGTGAGTGAGTGAGTGAGTGAGTGAGTGAGTGAGTGAGTGAGTGAGTGAGTGAGTGAGTGAGTGGGTGGGTGGGTTTGGGTGGGTGGGTGGGTTTGGGTGGGTGGGTGGGTTTGGGTGGGTGGGTGGGTTTGGGTGGGTGGGTGGGTTTGGGTGGGTGGGTTTGGGTGGGTGGGTGGGTGGGTGGGTTTGGGTGGTTGGGTCGGTCGGTCGGTCGGTCGGTCGGTCAGTCAGTCGGTCAGTCAGTCAGTCAGTCTGTCAGTCTGTCAGTCAGCCTGTCAGTCAGTCAGTCAGTCGGTCATTATAATGACATGAACATGAACATGATAATAAGCAGAACAAGGAATATTATGACAATGTTCATTCAAACATTTTGATATTGACATTATTCGTGATTCAAGACATTATATATGTGTACTCACGATATCTACTATATTATTGATGCATAAAAGACTATAATTGTACATATGAAAAGACTAAATATATGTATGTATTATTAATTCAGAAAAGGAACCCTCGAATAGCCAGCATTAAGCAGAGTATGGGTGACTCAACGGGTATTGGCGTTAACGTCTTTAATCTGAGATTGCTTAACGCCAGACTGGTTTAACATATCAAGCTAAATTGTCAGATGATTGAATTTGTCATATTGTGTTACCACCGCAGGGGTGCTTCACGCAGTCCCACCCCATTTCCGCCAGAACCCACTCCCTCCCTGACCCCTTCACCTCAACTGTATCCACTCGTATCCGAGCGTGATATGGTCTTCCACTAATGACGGAAGCAAAAGTCCTAAAGTCGCCTCTGTCCCGGGAATAACTGTCGCAAGATTTCCATAAAATTCTGCAGAATTTCTAACTGCCTTTAATTGTACTTTTTAATATAATAATCTCTTTTTTTAGTTAACCATTTTAAATCTGATTTTTACCTAGTTGACTTCAGAAATTTTATGAGGAATATGTATTTTGATATTTAATTAAAATGCGCATAATGCTTTAGTTTGTCACTTTTTCTCACAGCTCTATGTTTTATTCTCTGTATAAATTTTCCTCTATGCCGATGATGTTATCTAGGTTTTTATTTTTAGTTTGCTATTTCATACTCTTAAATGAAAAATAGTAATCATTACTGTGTTTTTATTTTCAAATAATTGCGGAATATGTAATTGCTAATCTATCAGCCTTTATTACCGCTTCTCACATGCATGCAATTTTGTAATGTATCTTTTCGTCTGTACCTGACTTATTGATCTGTATATTGTGATAAATTGATTAAAGTTAAAGTTAAAGTTTTTATTTATATTGCAAGGCTTTAGTTTGATGTAAATCATTTCCTCCACTGACTGAGGACGAGGAAAATGATCGATTGTAAAGTAAATTGTTTGATTGACAGTTTTCTTTCCTAAATAAATTGGATTTCAATTTAATCAAGTTGACTCTATAAAACATGTCCTCTTCATGAACTCTTCAGCACCGTAGGAGGGAGCAGAACACTATTTGTATGTTTAAGACAAAAATTTGAGGGAAGCAGTCTAGATAGATACCAGTAATATAAAGGACAGCTTTGTGGGTGACCATCTTAGAAAACCGAGTGTTGACAGCTTAGGAAGGCAAAAATCCCAAGGTGATAGAAGGTTATTCTTAAATCCACGTCGGCTGCAATGGATTCGCTGCCAAAATGCAACGATCACTAATATCCAAGGAGATAAAGGAGAAAATGGGTCTTAAATTATGGATCTGGCTGGAGCCAGTGGCGAAGTCGGTAAGATACTCGACCGCGGATCAGTAGGTGCGGGTTCAAATCCTGGGCTCGCCCGTCACTGACATCGCTTTCGAGTGAGGAAACTGACGTTAACCTTAGCTTTTTTAAACAATCATCTGTGCTTCCTTCCAGTGGGCCGTTATATTATATTATGTTATATTATATTATGTCATATTCTAGTATGTTATATTATATTATGTTATGTTATATTTTGTTATATTCTAGTATGTTATATTCTAGTATGTTATGTTATATTATGTTATATTCTAGTATGTTATATTATATTATGTCATATTCTAATATGTTATATTATATTATGTTATATTATATTATGTCATATTCTAGTATGTTATATTATATTATGTTATGTTATATTATGTCATATTCTAGTATGTTATATTATATTATGTTATGTTATATTATGTTATATTCTAGTATGTTATATTATATTATGTTATATTCTAGTATGTTATATTATATTATGTTATATTATATTATGTTATATTCTAGTGTGTTATATTATATTATGTTATGTTATATTATGTTATATTATATTATGTTATATTATCTTACGTTATATTCTAGTATGTTATATTATATTATGTTATATTATATTATTTTATGTTATATTATGTTATATTCTAGTATGTTATATTATATTATGTTATGTTGTATTATGTTGTATTATGTTATGTTATAATATGTTATATTATATTATGTTATATTCTAGTATGTTATATTATATTATGTTATATTATATTATGTTATATTATATTATATTATATTATGATATCTTATATTAAACAATACTACAGTATTACTGATTATTAGCAGTAAACATTATACATGAACCAAAACAATACAAAATTAAACTCATTATGCTTCTTGGTGATGCCAAATATGATCGTTTCGAATGTTTCTTACACTCGGGCAAGGCAATTTGTGGAATCCAATTTTGTTTGAGGGGCATCAGCACCCCTGTGCCTCCCATAGTTTGACAACCGCTTCACATGATAGCCCGGCCGGTGTGCAATCGCTTAGTAGGACATTAGCTCGATCATTCAACCTCGCAAGATTTGCCGGGTCGCTTTATTAGATTGCAAATTGCCAAATTAACGACAACACGAACGGCCGGCCCGGCGTCAAGAGTTTGAGGCGTTAAACCCTGAGGCTAACTCTCCGTCTAATATGTACGTCAAATCTAGCGTGATGATTTCATTCCTACTGCAGTTACCGCTTAGTTATAATTGTCAGCGTAGCATTA
>CAJHZI010000220.1:495000-502500 GCA_905160935.1 Enchytraeus crypticus | reverse complement strand
GGTCTATAAATCATCTAACATACCTAATCTCGGCCTGCCCCTGTCTCTTTTTCCTCCCATTCTACCTTCTATGACCTCTACTAATAGACCTTACCCCCTTAGAATGTGTCCTATCCAACTCTTCTTCCTATTTCTTAATACATTTATCAGACTTTAGCACTGTGATATTATACTGCTAAATTACGATAACTTACTCTTTTTTTCCTGAATATTTTACAATACCCATTTAAAAGAGAAAATGTTATTTTTAACTGTCATAACTGTTAATATAAATATATAAATATATATATATATATATATAAATATATATATATATAAAGTCTCCAATCAGAATTATAACTGAGGTAGCAAGAAATTGAGCCCTCAAATACACAGTCAAAAAGGAATATAAAGAGGGTTAGAACCTATATTTAACGTGTCTTACCTTGTCTCAAATGATAATGTCACAGACAGTTCGGCTGAGAATTCGAACCTACGATCTCCTGTTTCTCATTCAAACAGGCCATCCATTTAGTAAAAAGCTAAGGTTAACGTCTGTTTCCTCACTCGAAAGCGATTTCAGTGACGGGTAACCCAAGGATTTGAACCCCGCAAATACTTATCCGCGGTCGAGTACCTTATCGACTTCGCCACTAGCTTCAGCCAGTGTCATTCAAACCTACCGTGTACAGTCCTTCTTCTACAAGAATTCTCAAAATAAACGTTAAAGCAACTTTTTCCTATACAGCCATGCTAAATAATAGTAAACATTAATAAGAAATCTTGAAATGAAGTTGAGATCTGTGTCCAGGAATTGTTTACATTAGCGGAAAACGGAAGTGGTTAATCGGAGACTCCGCCCATGGATTGACGTACGCGCAGGAGAGGAACTCTAGTGTCCCGGAGCCTCATTGGTCGCCAGGATTCCTGTCAAATGATCCCTCTTGCTTGCAACCCCCCCCCCCCCCTTCTCATCCTCCTCCACTGTATGGGAGGTGAGTAGGTTAGGAAAGGGATAAGTACGTACGTTATGTCACACACTGTGTAATACTGAGTTTAATTCAATCAAATTTATATCAATCAAAAATATATTTTTGAAAAAATCATGCAAATATTTAACATAAATCAAGATGAAATGCCTTCTGTTAGATCTACTATTAGATTCAGCTTCCACCTCCTCTACCCGTGCATTCTGAAAATAACTGAAATCGCCATTGGTTAGTTAACTTATGTTAATTAGCCAATTTTAATATTAAATAATAAATTTCAACCAATAAACTAACTTTGGACTCATTTTCTGGATTTTAAATTTTTCACTGTTTTTGGACCTTCCTTTTGCTCGCCGGCTTGATTTTGTCTCAATAGTATTCGATGTTGTCAGTGATGACTGTAGCACTCTAATTGTTGTTATTAGTATTTATAGTGATCACATTCGTAGTATTTCCTTATTGATAAGTATGGAACGTTATATGCTTATTTTAGGGTCCGTATTAGTGACTTTTATCTTTGTGTCCTTTCTTTTCAAAAGAACTTTCAAATAGGTCACTGGTCACTGATAGGTCACTAATAGGTTACTGGTTATATTTCATGTGACACGGAGTGTATTGATAAATGTATTCCATGAATTAAATAAATAATTAGGCACCTAAATTCGCACTACTTAGATCATTTTATAGTTTGAATAGTATTTTTACTAGTTATCTTACTAGCTTTATTAGTGAAAGGTAATTGTTTAAAATATTTTTCATACCACTAAGATTTCAATCTTCGTTAATCAATCAACCAGTAAGTTTCCACAGCGCAGTAGTTAGAGGTGTAGATAACGTCATGACGTTTTATATGACAGATCCCGAGGTGAATTGAACCCTAGTGGGTTCGATTCCCGGCCGCGCTGATCTGAGAGTAAAATCTCTGACATTCACTGGACTGGTAAAATGGAATAAATTGTTTGTTGGGCTTGCTGATATCTCTTAAATATTTTAATTAAAACTTTACACTTCATAAAATTTTATGAATTTCTAAATTTTATGAATTTTACTCTCGGACTGAAATAGAAATACAATAAAATCTTGCACCAATCCCAATTAAAACACCATAAACTGCTTAGCAATGGCTGAGCGTGTCTGATCATTGTCTAGGTCAAATCATTCTCAATTTCCATAGGCGCAGCCAAGAATAGGCGTATAATCTTGGTTGCTATATTGAACGGATATGCCAGTTGTTGGCATTCATGTTTATGTACATTTCATACAGTTAAAATTAATTTTTTAATTTTGTAGAAGACTTTTTAAGATGTAGTTTATATCTTTCTAAAATTAAATCAATAAATCTTCTTTAATTAAGCAAAAATGTGTAACTTTCGTTATGGCATTACTATCTGTACCCAGGTAGTAATGCAATCTGATCAAGGAGATTTTCCATGCTTTTGCCAGCTACTAATATATATATATAATGTTATATATATATATATATATATATATATACATATACATGTGTATATATATATATTATGTATATATATATATATATATATATATATATATATATATATATATATATATATATATATATATAAGCTGGTAAAGCTAATGTTAACGTCAGTTTCCTCACTCGAAAGCGATGTCAGTGACGAGCGAGCCCAGGATTTGAACCCCGCACACACTGATCCGCGGTCGAGTATCTTACCGACATCGTCACTAGCTCTAGCCTTCTGAAAATACATACACAAACACACACACACACACACACACACACACACATATATATATATATATATATATATATATATATATATATACATACAGAAGACATGGCTGACTCCAGAGCTTCTAACAAATTATTTAAAGGTGTTATAAACCCGGGAAAACGCAAATCGCGGACAATCACATTGAAAATCATTCAAGTGAATTAAAGTACCCTCTAGATAGGAGAGCTGACATGTTTGTTCATTCACGGGCCGTGTTTAATTGGGAAGACTTAAAAGTACTCAAAATATTTGTATACTAGTTACGGCAGGCTGTCTCTTAACCCCCCTCCCCCACCTCCCACAACAGTTAGGCGTCGAAATCCTGGAGAAATTAGGAGACTCTATGAAGAGTGAACCAGGGAACTGCTGCGGAGGGGGAAGGGAAATTCAGGGATAGATATAAAAGGGTTGACGGTTTAAATGAGATGGAACAGAGGGTCTATCGCTTCAGGGTGCAATTAGTTAAGCACATGAATGAATGAGTGATACACTCAATTAGAAAATACTTGAGAAAATAATTGATGTCCTGAGCAGGTGAAAAATATTTCATAATTCAACGAACACATCAGAGAATTATTGTTAATCGGCATAAATGAGTCATTGAACTTTTGAAGTAATAAATAAGAACGAGTGTTAAACGTCCGTTTCTCACAGATAAAAACTGGCAAAGCTAATATTAACGTCAGTTTCCTCACTCGAAAGCGATGTCGGTGACGGGCGAGCTCAGGATTTGAACCACGCACATACTGATCCGCGGTCGAATAACTTACCGACATCGCCACTGGCTTCAGATTATTATTGTAAATAAAAAGAAAACTTATATTATTCGTTTCCACTGAATAAGAAAACAAATTAGCAAAAACAGGTACAGGATATGAAAATTTAGAACTTTATAGCTTAATCACTTTTACTATAAATTATGTGTTCAGTGTCTTTAATTGTAATAAAATGGCTTCTGACTGGTTCGGTATAGCAGTCTCATTCATGTTTAACATATCTCTCTCTAGTGTTTCGCCAAATGGCAGATCCCAGGTACATATTCCTAATCACATGCTGCTTGCACGCTTATTAAAGAGTACTCCATCAAATAACGAAATAGTCTCTTCACAAAATCCTATGCCTAATTCACACCCTATGCCTTATTGCGTTATTTTATTCCTATTAATTGGAAATAATATGGCTTCTGAAATGGTTTCCCGGTGCCTTCCTTTGAAATACATAGTGTTGATAGCACTACAACTAGGGGTATAATTAACAGTCAGTCACCGTGCAGTCTTGGTTTATTCTCGGCTCATTTCTGAACTTTTATCAAGTAAAGCACATTAAATTTGTGAATTTTTTAAATATCTGTCTGTAGTTTTCAGCGTATGTCGCTGTTCAAATATCACTTGTTCAAATATCGTTGATATTGAAACGAATGTGGCCGAGAAACTATTAAATGGAATTCTGCGGACTGGTAGATCATAATAATCAACGTAATTAGGACGCTGCCCAGGCCACTATCATTACCAGCTGCTTTTTATTAAATCAGCTGCTTTAAGCATAGCAGCTGTTTTAAGAATTCCAGCTGCTTTTAGCATAGTAGCTGCTTTAGGCATAGATTTAAGAATATCATCTGCTTTAGGCCTAGAAGCTTCTTTAGGCCTGAATGACTGGCTTCTTTAGGTCTAAGCTTGTACGCTTATCTAGGCCTAGAAGCTTAGAGAAACGGCTTTAAGCATATATCAACTGCTTTGGGTATAGCAGCCCATTTTATCATATCAGCAGCTTTAGGCCTAGCAGCTGCTTTAAGCATAGCAGCTGCTTTAGGCCTAGCAGCTTCTTTAGGCATAGCAGCTGCAGTAAACATAGCAGCTGCTCGCAATGGATTTGAGAAAAGACTCCCCAATAAATGATAAAGGCTTGGGTCACGTGAACTCGGTGGTTATCTGTATAATTTGCCCAGTTGTAGCCAATTCTACGCTTAACTGATTTAAAATAAAGAACTTTCAGTCCCTGAGAACTGGTCACGTGACAGATTCTGTCACCCTAATCTATTTCCGGTTTTCAAATTGAAACTGCTGCCATCCCAGTTGTCGTCTTGTGTGTTAGTAACGGACGCTAATCAGCAGGCCTATTTACTACACTCGACTAATAATACAATATTAACGATGGCCGTCTATTGCTTTAATATTAATTTAAAGTCTTAACTCGATCAACGCTGCCTTAAGTAAGAAACTGTTCCCCTTTAAATTGCGAGTCTTTAATTCTATAGCGTGCGCAAGGCACGGCACTGCGTTCAAATCCCCGGCAGTCAGATAAATGGCATCTATAGCGGAGGGAAACACTTAAGAACAATTAGTCTCCGGTCACATATTTATTAACTATCATTGTCTTGTCCGCAGTAGTAAGCTGTAGCTGGAGCAGCCGTAACGCTCAATTTAGTTCAACATGCTCTAAATAAGAGCCGCTTTCCTGTTGAATTTGTATTAATGACAATGCATTTTCCAGTTTCCTTCCGGGAGGAAATTATCACTTTATAAATTGAAAGTTTAAATTAGATGCATTAAAGTTTATTTTATTATTTTATTAGTTTCGATCAGTCTGCTTCAGTTGAATCTTATTTAGACATAAGAACAGACTATTTGCGTTGTGTTATGAATTTTCTGTTTGTGTTATGATTTACTTTGCCAATACGTTTCGAATATTAGACTCGAATGTCATGTAACGTAATGTCAGGTAACGTAATGTCAGGTGACATAATCTCAGGTAACGTAAAGTCTGGTAACGTAATGTCAGGTAACGTAATGTCAGGTAGCGAAATGATTATGACGTTTATTGAGATGTATTTTACTCTTTTGTGTTGGAAGTGCTGCAGTAATCTAATAAGTAAACCCTACGTTATATATATGCTCTACATATATATATATATATATATATATATATATATATATATATATATATATTTATATATATATATACATGTACACAACCCCGTGTTGTGGCTCGGGTGTGGTTGGACCACTGCAGAATAGGGCAACTGCAAACAATCTGCCGCGTGTACGTAAGAGGCGACTAAAGGCAGGAGCTGAGGATGGCAAGACGGGACCCACCTCACCATAACATATTTTCCCCAGGATTAAATGGTAATTAATCCACCTAACTTAGGAAGGCAACGGGAAACCACCCCAGAAGCCATATTTTTCCCAAGCTATAGGCTACATAAGGTATGGATAAGGCATAGACTTTGTGAAGGGATTAACTTGCTGATCTAAGGAGTGCTCTTATGGAGCGAGAAAGCTGACTTTGAGTATGAAACTGTACCTTGAATCTGCCACTAGGCAGTGCACTGAAGAAGAAGATATACATGTATATAGGTCTACATACTATATATACTTGTATATATATACATGTATATATATAAATATATATATATATATATATATATATATATATATATAATATGTAATATATATATATATATATATATATATATATATATATATATATATATATATATATACACACACACACACACACACACACACACAGTATAGTCTTATGATCGTCATACGTTTCCGTGTTCAGAACATCAGAACGCAAGAACTGATGACGAGACGACTTCACGATTTGTAAATTTATTTGGCACAAACTAGACTAAAATGGTACGGGGTTTAAATTTCTTGCTGCCTCGATTCTTAATGTCCCAAAAATAATAAAACCTCCTATAATTTCTTTAGCGGTGTCATGGCCGGTGTCCGGTCTTCGAGACCACTTTACAGGTTTCTGAAAGGTTATTATTAATCTTTTCCATGGTTAATCATATATTTGCTATTGATAGCTCCAATCGATATTAAACTCCAATACAAGATTAACCTTCAATGTACCCAAGGGGGTATCTATCATTACTTGACTGACCTAGGCTTTGAACCCAGGCCACTTGTATCCGAGGCGGAAATTTTAACCGTTACGCCGTACGTATCCCCTCCAATATCTGCGAGAACTTTATGGTTAAGGGCTAACGACACTGCCTGAAATATCTACTAATCCATTTTTGATTTTTTGAAATTGGCAAATTGCGCGGTTGAAGTGACATCTCGTGAATGTTTGAATTTGCCGTAGATATTTCTTTCGTTTAAACACTGTTTCTCCAGCAAAGCTTGTGTGCAGTTTTACTTAAACTTATGGTCTTCATATACAAAGTAGAAAATTTTATATTACACAAAAGAAGGCAAATTATATAGCTTTATTTTCCTCATTTATTACTGATATCAGTGATATATGTGCTATCAGTGACATCTGTGACTTTAGTGATACAAGTGATATAAGTGATATAAGTGATATAAGTGATATAAGTGATATAAGTGATATAAGTGATATAAGTGATATAAGTGATATAAGTGATATAAGTGATATAAGTGATATAAGTGATATAAGTGATATAAGTGATATAAGTGATATAAGTGATATAAGTATAAGTGATATAAGTGATATAAGTGATATAAGTGATATAAGTGATATAAGTGATATAAGTGATATAAGTGATATAAGTGATATAAGTGATATAAGTGATATAAGTGATATAAGTGATATAAGTGATATAAGTGATATAAGTGATATAAGTGATATAAGTGATATAAGTGATATAAGTGATATAAGTGATATAAGTGATATAAGTGATATAAGTGATATAAGTGATATAAGTGATATAAGTGATATAAGTGATATAAGTGATATAAGTGAGATAAGTGATATAAGTGATATAAGTGATATAAGTGATATAAGTGATATAAGTG
>CAJHZI010000220.1:472500-490000 GCA_905160935.1 Enchytraeus crypticus | reverse complement strand
AATAGGAAAAACGTTAATATAATAACGATAATAAATCAAATTAATTAGCTGGTAAAGCTAAGATAAACGTCACTTTCCTCACGTAATATCTTAATAACATAACATAACATAAGGGTACACTGGGTCAGGAAGCACAGAAGCTTGTTTTAAGACCCATTTCCTCCTTCCACTCCATGGTTATTAGTAATCGTTGCCTTTTGATGGCGCATCAATTGCAGCCGGCGCGTGATAATAGTAAGACTAATCTATTCACAATATCTTATTTCGTAATATATTATCGTTTTTCTCCTTAATATCTTAAGTTTCATGTATATAATGCTGAAAATAAGATCAAAGATAATAGAAAATACGTTAGTAAATAAGTGGTAGTATAGCATTTTGTAAGTAGGCCTTTGGCTAAATTAAAATTTACACAGAAATAAATATTTTTGAAGAATAACAATAAGATTATATAGAAGTTAGAAAAGTACTCCTATTTTATGTATAATTTAAACTCGTTATTGTGTAGTGCTTTAACGAGATGTAGTCTAGTATAATTCATAAAGTTTCACGTTACTTATGACCCTATTTTTCTTCTTTATTCGACGTATATAACTAATATGATTAATGCGTGGTGGAAATTGTAGTAGCAGAATGACAGGATTAGGAAAATGCTACACCGCTAGTATTATGTCATTTACATCTTGGCCTATTTTAGAAATGACTTAAGATATAATTATAAAACATCATCATCATCATCTTTCCATTAACCACGGTTTAACTAGGGTCGGGAAACGAATAGACATTCTGGGTTCCTTTCCGTCCCACACTATAAAAACTTTTCCATTTGCTTTATACATGTAAATCTAGTAGCAATCTCTGGAACGTCATCAACGGAATGCCCTTTCTGACGTTGGTTTAGATCTTTGTGCTTTACGGCCTTTTACGTCCCGTGCAGTACACGGTTGGACTTTCCTTCAACAGACCTTGACACTACACATTCAAGTGAAAAAACAATAAGGTAAAACATTTCAGAGGTATTTGCTGGAACAGAAAGATGTTGGTAGATATATGGAACTGATTCTCCCCAAACCAATAAACACAAGTGCAAAGCCTTATCTATTTTAAGAGCTGGATGGTTAAAACCTGGAGATGTATGATTTTCTTACGTATGGTTTCTTACTTAGTTGCTTACAGTATCCAACTATTAGGCAATATATAACATATACATTTACATGTATATACATATATATATATATATATATATATATATATATATATATATAATATCATATATATACAACATAATACTATATATATATATATAATATATATATATATATATACATACATGTATATATATATGGGTGTGTGTGTATATGTGTGTGTGCGTATGTGTGTAGCCATGATAATTTGAATAATTGTACACCAATTAAATGCTTAAGTTTCAGTGGTCCAGCTTCTATACAACTTGTATTCTAGATTACTACGCTGTAATAAAATTGATGACAGAAACTTCACACTTAGAAGTAGCCGGCCTTACGTATGAGCATTATACTGTACTGGATAAGAATAACTAAATGTGCTATTCAATGTTCCGATGCAGAAACATCTGAACTCTCAAGTCACTGAACCGAGTCAAACGTGTAAGAAATAATAAAAATGCAAAGCTGAGCAAGTATTGCGAATTACTCGCAAAGTTTCGAATGTGATACTCTATTGAACCATAGGGAGAAATAGGCCTATACATAAGGAGATATAGGCCTGTACGTAAGGAGAAATAGGCCTATACTTAAGGAGAAATAGACCTTTACGTAAGGAGAAATGGGGAAAACGTGTGGTAATTTTAACTTAACACATTTGAGCTTTCAACATATCGATTAAGGTTAATATGCAGCTCTTATTGCATGAAATAATCCACAGTTTATTGCTGATCATTCTCTGTAGAATACGGACCTGGTTTAGTATGAACACTGTACTGGGTGGTTCCTGTTTACGAAGCCACTCAATCTATCTACAGTATATGGCGGTGCTTTCAATACCCGCACATTAATCGAAAGTACTGTACACACGAGTGCGATGCAGTTGATCATAAAATAATAAAGACGAAATGTTGAACTGCAGATGCGCTATCTCAATAAAGCCAATACGACCGAATACATTGTTTCTGGCTATCTCTCCCTCTCTCTTAGTTCACTGCCTACTGGCAGGTCCACGGTATATAACGCCTCCACTCTTCTCTATCAACCGCTATCCTCTTCATGTCCATATATGAGTGGATCTTTAAATCATCTAAAACATTCCATTTGATTTACCATTAATCTTGAGGGATTCTGCTTTGACGAGGTGGACCCACTATGCCTTCCCCAGCTGGCTATATACTTAAAATATATACATAAAAATTAAATTATTGCTTTAAAATCATTTGAGCTAAGCTTAGAGCTTTGGGCTTGTTGTTTGACAGCGGATCAGTAGTTGCATTGTTCAAATCCAGCGCTCTCTCCATCACTGACATGCTATCGAGCAGGAAGCTGACGTTAAACTTGGTTTAACCTTTAATTGTTAGGTTAGGTAAAGAAATTCCTCATAGTTAATTAAAACAATATTTAACTGCGAAATATTATAAAAATGTACTTGTATTTTTATATTGCGTAAGCATTCCCACAAATCGAAATTTTGAAGCAAAACACCAAATGTAGCAGACAAACATTTATTAATTAAGATCACATTAGATAACTAACTTCAATGGACATATTTGAATCTCTCTAGTTTTCGCTGGCTTTAACAGCTTTATATCTTTTACGGCATTATGAATTTTGAATCGATAATCTTATGGTAAATGAGAGTATTGTTTAACCAAAGCCCGGCTTCGTTATAACTAGTATCATATGATATTGTCATATCTGTGTTCTCTGTATCCGCCTTGCATGACCGGACTTAACAAATTTGAAAAACATTTGATATGACATGACATAAATTTGCAATCGTTTGTATGCTGAGTTTAGAAATCAAATGCTAGTTTTAAGCTTAAATCGTTGACGTTGTAGTATATAATATAACATTTAAATAAGACACCCGTGTGAACTGGATATGAAGTCAGAAGGTTTCTGCGAACACTTTGGTTTCTAAATCATCTCCCTAGACCGTGAACCTTAAAGAAGCCAGAAGGGATGCCAGACCAGTGAAACCCTTATCGTTTGTATGCCGAAATAGTTGCGTCTATTTACATTATTCGCATGCATGTCGTAAACGTAACTCGATAATATATATATATATATATATATATATATATATATATATACATACATACATCTATATAAAATGATATAATGATCACTGCACTGCAGACTTTGTGCAGTTTGCATCGTTTTGTGTTTTCAATTATAACGTTATGAAGTTTTGTGATATGACGTTACATGCGTAGTGACTCATTCAGGATATGTGAAAATTGGCGACAACAGTTACTGAACAAGTCTGGTAAAGTTTTGAGACAAAAGGCAGGCTGCTGCAGTAATCACTGTTTTGGTTTGATTAGGGCATTATATGTGATGTCACCACGTCCCTGCTCGTAATTTTAAAGTAACAGATATATTTAAAATATCTGTTACTATTATTCATTTGTATTACCATGTAATTGGATTTTTGTTATTTAATGAAAAATATGTCTGTGCAGGCTATAAATGTCTAATCAGTCTCAGGGTGTAATAAGATCATTTATCAGTTTAAATTATTAAAAATCCTAAAAAACCTAAGGTTAACGTCAATTTCCTCACTCGAAAGCGTTGTCAGTGACGAGGGAGGTTCGGACCTATTGAAACAGCTTATTATAATATTACAGGGGCAGATATTATATTATTTTATCTGCTCAAAGCTGAACGTCGAACTTCGTTTGTTGACCATCAGAGTTAAATTAACGAATGCTATAATATCGCCGGAGTAGAATTCCCGTTGAACCCGAGTAGTTTGTTTGATTTAATTAACGATAACCGTTTGTACTTGGAATAAATAGAGAGCACAGCGAACCTATATGCCTAGACAAAAGCTCCACATCCTATTTTCACTTGAGCGATGTGCCTTCTCTTCCGCTCTCTTTACCCTCACATCGCTGTGATTTATTTGTTTTGTTGCGCTTTGCGGGATCTCGTAATTATCTCTCATGTCGACTTATAAACTGCCATCTCGCGCTGCTATTTATTTACGAAGCTGTAGAGTGGACGCGTTAACCCACTGACTGGAAATTTAGCGCAACCATCGGAAGGTTTTTCCAGTCTGCATCTGCAGGCGTCTGGAGTGTTTAGCAAAAACTGGTGGTTTTAGCAGACGTTAGTCCGGCAGTTTTCTGGAGGCTGCAACTAAAAGAGTACTTTTAACGACCATTAAATTCAGTTTACAATGAAAAGCCTGCAGTTACGTGTGTCTAATAATTGTATTGAAAGTTTGATAAAACAAATACGGTTTTTGTAATTTGTAACTCTGCTAAACTGTAGGAATTAGCCGATTTCTGTAATGTTTCGTGGTAAATGTAGAGAAATCTAATTGATCTAGGTTCATTGAATTCTCAATTGTTCATTGAATCATAAATGGTTCTTTGAATCATTTAGGATTAATTTAATTAGTAATGGTTCGCTGAATCATTACTGGTTCATTAAATCATTAATGGTTCATTAAATCATTAGTCGTTCGTTGAATCATTAAAGGTTCTTTTAATCATTAATCATCAGGTTTTTAGAGACAAACAAAAAGCAACTCGGATTTATCATCAAGTTTGGAAAAACCACAAGATTAGAAACATATTTCAAGCAAGAAATGCAGAAACTTTCAACCATATTGATTTAGTCTTCTCAGTAGTGTTAAGAATGTTATATACGGACTGGCATTGCTTAGTGCAATAATTGCCGTGTTGATATAAAACTAGATTTGTAGGGTGTGAATGAAAGTTTTCAAGCTGAATGCAATAAAATTTGGCACTTTTTTATCGTATGCTACATTCACGTTTCACATTAGCTCAGTGAATAAGTGATCACGTGATTCTAAACAGGAAACATACTAGGAAAGCAGGTGTACCGGGTGGTTGAACCTTTATTGATATTCTGGATTTCTGAATTTGCACCGTTTTTGGACCTTCTTTTTGCTCGCCGGCTTGCTTTTGTCTCAATAGTGCTCGAAATTGTCATTGATGACTGTATTATTGTAATTGCTGTTATGTTATGTTATATTGGGTGTCAAATCCTTCACATTGCTCAGCCTTTGTTTGCAGGCCTCTTTTGCAAATTGTTTTAAACGTTTATTTAGAAAAAAATTCTATGCTAGTTTGTTAAATTGTTCCTTTAAAATTGTTACTTGTGTGCCATGATTCCAGTCATTACCAATGAACGCCTGTTATCTCGCAGTTATAAGGTTAGATGCATTAGATTTGCAAGCAAAAGCAATCACAGATATCTAAAGTGATGGATGTTTAGTAGTCTGGTAACGTGATGAAATGTACAGTTACAGATCCTGAGGTCTTGGGATCAATTCCCTGATAGTTGTTCATAGAGTAAAATCTCACACATTCAATGGACAGTTAGAATGGATAATTGACACTGTATTCTCCCTAACTGTATAATTACGTGGTATTAAAAATTGCATATTTATAGTATTATAAGGGATATACATCAAGGACTATCATTCAGTTTAATGTATGTTTTGGTTATATCAAAAGCGGCTACGGAATTTCACACTGCGCAATTTGCATCTTCTATCGCTCTGCTTTCGGTTTACAGTGTTTGGCCAACGTCTATGCAAGAGTTTCGCGATATTTTTTCTTATTTAGATTTATTTTTTCAAGTTTTCTATGTTACATTATTTGATATTTTATTATTTGATATTTTTATTATTTGATATTTTTATTATTTGATATTTTTATTATTTGATATTTTTTGTGTATTTCGAAACATTTGTATTGTGTGGCAGCAACATATATTTGTATTAATGTCTGTGATTCTACCATTTCAAATACTATATTCAATCTATTCGTTATTCCTACGGATATTTTAATATTATTTATACAGATTTCTGAAGAAAACTCACTAATTTCATTTATGATTGACTGAGAACATTGGTGCAAAGAATTCCTGAATACAAATAGGAAATAATAATAAGAAATAAATAGACTTATCAATACTAAACAGAATTCATGCCTAGAGCCCAATCGAGAGAATTAATAACTTTATGTCACTTTATGTAACTTTATGTCACTCAATTACAGTCAGATTCATGTTGTAAAGAAGGCTTATGGTCAACTTTGTGTGATATTTAATAGTTGCAAAGCAAGAAACAAAGTCCTAAAGCTTTAAGTACCTTAAATGGATTGCTGATGGATTTCAACCTAACCAGTCTCGATGTGAAGCCTCTCTTTACAAGAAAACAATCTGAAAGACAACGAACGTAAGTTTTCTCTTTCTATTCTTTAAAGCATTAAGCGAAGTTTAATGCCTGTTTCCGTACCGTAGACATACAGCTGTCAGAGATTAAAACAACTGACTCTAGCCAGTGGCTTCTGTTTCTAGAACAGGGAAGTGTACTACAAATTCAGCCACCAATTTTTTTCAAAAATATTACCAATACATCTTTTTAACTAATCTTCTGTATCAGCATCACCATCTTACCTTGAATTCCATTTTCAGTAAGGTCGCAATACGATCAGACCTTTTTCATTCCTCTGTCCCATACCACATCATCAATCAGTCCCCTATTTTTCCTACCTCTCTTAATCATCACATCCCACGCTAAATTAAACGTTTTCATGCGTTTTATAATTTTTTAAATATAATTTCAGGAGCCTAGGCGCTCAACAACCGAATGGCCTTACTGACGTTGGTTTATCGCCTTTTGCGACGCGTACATATACACTTACTGCTAATTATGCATTGAGGTAAAATATTTATTGAGCAAATATCGTACTTGTTAAATCTGCTTCTCTTCCGCATTTTCCTCTGACTGATTTCTGCATAATTTTTCCTCCCTTTCTTCTGAAAAGTTTCGTTACATAATTTTTTCTCAGTTTCTCTTGCATAGTGTCTATGCATAATTTTTCCTTAGTTCCATCTTTACAGTTCTATTGTACAATTTCTCTGCAAATTTTCTCTTGCACACTTTTTAAAGAGTTAATTAATTTACTCTGATAGTAGTAGCTTCATCAACTGAAGCTTAATTGTTCTTTTAATTTCTTATTGCATATATTATGTTTTATATTATATATATACAGTATATACATGTATATATATACATGTATATGTATATACATATATATATATATATATATATATATATATATATATATATATATATATATATACATGTATATATTATATATATATATATATAATCTATATATATATATATACATGTTTATGTTATATATATATATATAATCTATATATATATATACATGTATATATTATATATATATATATAATCTATATATATATATATATATATATATATATACATGTATATATTATATATATATAATCTATATATATATATACACATGTATACATGTATATATTATATATATATATATATATATATATATATATATATATATATATATATATATATATATATATCAGATATATATATATATATATATATATATATATATATATATATATATATATGATTATGTTTGTAGCAATCATGTAAGCAATCGTCCACTGAATTGGACTATAACCAACGTGATTGTTTTGGTCATAAGAAATTGTCATAAAATATGGAGCTTTATTAGTGACATAAACTTAATAAGATTTTAATGTTGTAGTCCAAAGGGTTATTATATTTATTACTCAATTTCTTATTCTAATAGGAGATCAGCTTAGTAGATCAAAGATATTTCTATTTTATTATGCAGTTACTTGATCAATACTTCTCTAATTGATTTATCTAATCGTAATTAATTATTTAATTACAACTACAGCATCAGAAGCCGATATGCTAATTTCCAAGATAATATTAGCGGCTAATTATAATCTCCTTGGCATATATTTTATGTATTTTGATAAACAAAGTAAGAAAACATTATTATTTTATGGATTTTGATAAACAACATAAGCGGATATTTAATTTACGAAGTGTTTAATGCTAGTGCTGGAGATAGCAAGAACTCTATTTAAGTTTCTCATAATGCATTTTGATTGCTATATGATCGTATATGTATGTTTGTATGTGTATGTGAGTGATGCCTATTGATCCTGTCTGTTTATGCCGAATAAAGAAATGAATATAAACAGTGTATTTACTCTTTCATAACGCCATCTACGTAACTTATTAAACAACCGATGAGATTGAATTGTTTAGTATTTCAAACGACTCAAAAAATTAGAATAAGTAGTAATATTTAAACGAAATAGCAATACTGTAACGGTTTTTACGAATTTGGCGGTACTGTGGAATCCAGATAGTTATTTCAACTTTAAAATTTATTTTTATTTTTCAAAGGTATTGTATACCTTGGCTACTGGCTGGAGCCAGTGGGGCGATATCGGTAAGTTATTCGACCGCGGATCACTATGTGCGGGATTCAAATCCTGGGCTCTCCCGTCACTGACATCGCTTTCGAGCGAGGAAACTGACGTTAACCTTAGCTTTACCAGCTTCTATCTAATTACAGCTGCCGATTGCATATCGGTACCTAATAATCTGCGACAATATATTTAGTTCCAATCAGGAAACCTAAGATGAAATAGTTGTATTAGTTATTAGATACGCTACTGTAATTCATTACTAATTATGATTAGTTACCATTTTTCTAAGGGGGGAGGTCTATTAAAAGAGGTCATAGAAGGTTTAATGGAAGGAAAGAGAGGCAGGGGCAGGCCGAGATTAGGTATGTTAAATGATTTAAAGACCCACTCATATGTGGAAATGAAGAGGAAGGCGGAAGACAGAGAAGAGTGGAGGCAGTATGTACCATGGACCTGCCAGTAGGCAGTGCACTAAGAGAGACCATTTTACATGTTAACATTAAATGCTTTCAACAATTTCTCGTGAAACTTGCGTGCAAGTCAAGATCTGTCAGGAGTTCATTGTCTAAATATTCTTCAAGTTTATTGACTTATCAGAGGTTTCTAAAGTAAGGATACCTGTGCTCTGTGAAACTGGACTTATATCTAAATATCCAGGAGCTATTGTATGTAAATGCTAAGGATATCTGTGGAAAATTATCAAAAAAAGATATCTTTTGAATTTAAGATTTAAACTTATACTAGACTTACAATTTTGTGGGGACGTCCCTGACATCATACTTGGATGAGGAGGCAGACGTTAAATCTTTATTATTTTTATTTTGTGTTATATAAAGTAACAGGTCCAAGGCACTTATTCTGCTCACAGTGTAATGTAATTATCTTTAATTTTATTTGATCGCAAAAAACCGACCACTATCAATGCTTTACCAAGCACTAATACAGTCATTATCTTGAAGAATAGAGGTTAGTTTCCACTCAGTTTACTACATGGTTGACTCTTACGACATACGAAGTTAACGGTTGGTCTAGCTGTAGTGATCCGTATACAGTAAGGAAATTGAAAAAATAGTAAAATTCCATTCAAAAGCTTAATTACAAAAAGTGATAAGATGTATGCAGATAGTATTTGCGGAGAACAGGGTAAATTACCGATAGCCTGGTGACTTACATCATAAATTAATGCAACTTATTTTCATATAGCCAAGAAATGATTGAAAATTTCTGTGTGGCTGAAATTCATTTAAGAATTCATTTACGGATTCTAAATTTTGGTTACACTAATGGGTAGAATTAATACATAGATAAGTTTTAAGTTTCCGTTTTGAAACTATCAAATGACTCAGTATATTTTTAATATATTTCTGAAAGATCATTTCACTTTTTATTTCGAGCTACTGTGAATTGTGACCTAGCGATCCAACTTCTTACTCGAAACACCATGTAGCATGTAGCGATGTTATTATAGGCTAATTTGCTGCATACATTTATTGATTAAAGCATTTTTAAATTGTCAATGGTTACATTTAGTGACTAAGCCATTTAGTTCTTTAGGTATAAATATAAAAAATCGTTAAATACTTTGAGAAGCGCTTTCAATTTAAAAATGAAATTTTCAAAGCTTTCATTTAAAATTACAAAATCCATATAATGATCATTTCACTGACTGCTTTGTGTTGACAACAATCTCATATTCCGCGAATAGGAGATCACTGTAGTGTAATAATTTATTTTTTTATGTCTAAATGAGCAACATATAGGAGCGCTTCGTTGCGCAGTGGTAGAGAGCTCGCGGGTTCGAGACTGCGTAGCAACGTGGGTTTTTCTCTTCCGAGAGGCGAATAAAAACCTAGTCGTGTACACTTGGTGGTGTCAGGCCGATGGATAGTCGACCTTAAAACGTTACTTTAAATGAACTTTTTTGTGAGTGACCATCTGAGCGACTCTACGTTGTATACTTTTTACCACTTTTTGTAATGGTGATTACAAACTCACCGTTACAAAAGAAGACGACTAACGCAGAAGAATCTTTTAGATGGTAATTCGTCTTCTTTTTCTTAGCATCAATCTCACTTTTCTGCAGGGTCCGCTTGTTGGCATGCATGTCTCCATTTTCCGCGTTCGTGGGCGTCTTGCGAACTACTATATCTGTTGTTAGATGATAATATACACGATAATTTACATGTAAATACGATTACACCTATGTGTAATTTTGTATTTACAGCACATTATCATATAACATTAATATACTTGTCTATACCGTTTGAATACTAACGTATTAAGCTATTTACCGATTCATGCTATAACCAGAAGCAATTGATAACGATTCTAATTATGAACTACACAAAATATATTGTTTATTATTTAAAAGTTAAGAACTAGGTGAGCAATATAAGAGAACTTATATACCACGTCATTCCTGAGTTACACAATTGCCACAACAACCTCAGTCTACAGGTAGAATGTGTATCAGTTGAAACATGTCTCTGCCAATCCATAATTGACTCTATTGCTCGTTTTGTTTCTACACTTTAGTTTGATTGCTAATATTAGCATGCACACATACATATATAGACTGACTTGGATTGCTAATTTTCTAAGCACATATTGACTGACTAATTGACAGATTGATTGATAATGTAATTCAATTTAGAATTTAAGTTGACTACAATTCTATTTCGATTCACTGATTCATTCTTTCCGACTCGTGTTGCTTTTAATAAAGCAATCAACTAGAATGCTCTTCTAGTCTTCCTTATTTGTTCAGATTTCAAGTAATCAAGTAATTATCGACGTTCAAATATTTATGCTTTTAAAATCTCGCCAATTCGTCTGTAATTTATTTACTTTGCAATTCAAGTGTAACCTTAGCCTCAGTACTTGATTTTTTTATTATTTCTTTGAAGCTTGTAACTAGTAGGCTATATTTAGTATCTCTTTCTCAGATTTTCTCAGTTTATTGGCAGGTCCATGGACTGTAGCTCTTTCATTTAAACGTATTACATGTTTTCCATTTCATCTGTATAATTAATTATTCCATTGAATTGTTCAATTAAATGGTCGTTTTCACTTTGTGTATCTTTCAATTCTTTTCACTTACTGTTTTCCTTCTACATGTATTAGGCCTACATCTTTCAGCCACCTATCCCCCAAATGCAAGTTCTATCCGTATTTTGCGTTTAGCAGACATATCTCTACCAGATGTATTTAAAGAAATGTTTTTGATCGTTAAGAAAGAAGGAACAAAAAACTAAAAGTATTGAAAGTTGGATGAACCAATAGATAGCAGCCGGTCAAAAAATTAATTGTTAAAAATGGCTGCTATCTATTGAATATATAACAGCCGACTTCGCCACTGGCTAGAGCCAGTGGCGATATTGGTAAGGTATTCGATCTCGGATCAGTATGTAAAGAAATAATACTATTTCTTCTCTAAGCTCGAAGTACTATTTCTCGCTACTTTTAAAATTTATTTAAAAATTTCAGCGAACGATATTAAAGTCAGTTTCATCGCTCGTAAGCGATATCAGTAACGGCGAGCCCAGGATACGAACCCCGCACTTACTGATATACTTTCGGATATCTTACCTACATCGACTCTGGCTCTAGCCGGGTGAGAATTAAAAGTGGAGTGAAATTCAATGAGCGCAGTTCCACGGGATTCATTAACTATAGAGGTATACATTAGCTTTACCGTCAGTGATACCAAGAATCTCATCTAAACTATGATGACTCTTTGATGGACTCCATGCAATGATCCTCTGATCCACTTCCGTGTGAGCAATCGTCATAAATTGGGAAACTGTTAAACTTAGAGATAAGTAAATCTTGATGCCAATTTTTCCCATTAGTGTTACCATTTTATTAATTAAGCGATTGTATATGTGTATGTAAATGTACGCCTTTATATATATATATATATATATATATATATATATATATATATATATATATATATATATATATACATCGACTCGACTTAGTAGCAATAGCAGAGTCTAATTCGATATATATATATATATATATATATATATATATATATATATGTGTGTGTGTATATATATACATATACTATATATCTATATATATATATATATATATATATATATATATATATAACTCGTGTACAGTATATAGGTTTAATAGTATATATGCTATTATATTGTATAAAGCATATATTTTAGGGCAAAGTGTATATATATATATATATATATATATATATGTGTGTGTGTGTGTGTGTGTGTGTGTGTGTGTGTGATGTGTGTACATGCATGTATATATACAATGTAATATGATTACTGTAAATGATGTTATTGTGTATGTCGAGAATAACAATAAAATTATATAAATACAATAACATCTAGAAAAGAAATGTATACAAATGTAAATAAATGCGATATTTTAATATACATTGAAATATCGATATATGTGTATATATACATTATATATATAATATATATATTTTAATATACAGTACATACATTTAAATATCGATATATGTATATATAAACAGTATATATATATAATATTATATATATATATATATATATTTTAATATACAGTACATACATTTAATTATCGATATATGTGTATATATATACAGTATATATATATATATATATATATATATATATATATACAGTGTATATACATCTATACACATTGATGAAAAATTTGCAACAAAAATTATTTGTATATATTACCCTTCTCTCTAAAAAATCTTCTATCATTTACATTGTGCATACACGATTGGTTGCATAATTTTATCTGATGTACAATTCACCGGCTTTACAATGACTCAGTCTGGCGTTTAATAACAAACATAAATTCCATGTTTAATCAAATAGTATACAAATATATAATAAATGTATTAAGCTGTATTTATTCTGTAGTTTATTGGGCTTTCGAGTCAGCAAACAGCTCTAAACCTGCTTAATGAACATATTTACGTCTGAAAGTAGAATGTGATTTGATGTAGGCTTAGTGTATTTTGGGCCACTCGTAGTTTGTCGTGCCGATTATTTGTACCAAAAATACTCAAACTCTGTTAAAGCTTAAATATCAATAGGATATTAGTAGGCATATGGTTAAGCGTTCATTGGCCATTTAAATGTAATATTCTTTCAAATATGTCAGTTATTCGACCGCTGTGTTGTTATATTAAAACATGTATGTGTTCTTCTGGATACAGCTATAATACAAAGAGGAATGTCGTCTTTTTAAGTCTTCATGTAGATTAATCAGATATGCAATTTTATGAGTCAAACTAATCCTTTAAACTTACCTCCATAAAGCTGTTATGGAGGAGGATGAATATGACTAGTTAGACGACCATCATCTAATATTATCTATTTATTATCTATAGAAGTATCATTTCAATGTAATTGGTTTTCTTATCTCTTGTCTGCGAAGGTTATAATCGCTACTGGTGTTCACTAAAGAGTTTGTTGCCTTTCTTTATCAATCATACTCAAACATAGAAAACAAATATGATTAGATAATTACAGATAACGCTGATAATAACAGAATGTCTGGGCTCCAGAAATTTCTACAAAAGTTTGCTAAATGAATAGAAAAGCTTTAGGTCTGTCTAGTCGTTTACAGTATCTAGACTCGTATTTAAACTCTTATTAGATTTAAGGTTTTTAAAGTTTAGTATCGTTTATTTGTTCATCACAGCACAGATTATACAAACAATAGGAACGTGCATGTATTTAGATAAACAAAAACAATACAAAAGAGGCTACCATAAAAGAGTCATAGCTCTGTTCTGTAATACCATAATTAGTAGCAATAGCAGAGTCTAATTCGATCTGAAATACAGAAAATTTCTACTAACATTGCCAATTACAGTAAAACCGTTGGTAGCCATTACAATTTTGTTATTTTCAAATTAAGGAATGGCGAAAGGAAAACGTTAGGTGTTGATGAATAGCAGACTACGAATGAATGAATAATAAACTACAGTAATAAAAAGCGACACAAAAAGTGTTTTTCTGCATCTTGGGGGCCATTCGATTATCGAGGATGCCCTATTTTCAATTTCTTCTAGGACTTTCAATTCTATTTAATTTTCACTTCAACTTAACTTTTTTCTACTATTAATATCTTTTAGAATTGTCCTACCATAAATAAGTCTTTCGCTTTTTTCATTCTAGAAAGTGTTAAATGAAATTGGATTTAAATTTGAAGATTTTGTAATATTCAACAGTGGCAATAACTTTACGAGTAGTACTTTATAAATAACTTGTAGCTTTCTTTTTGACAGTATAATGTATCGGTTCTAATGAAACTGTTTTAATTCATGCCAGTATGGGCGATGAGTTGTAACTGTAATACAGTTTTTCTATGCAATTTTCGTATTAGCTAAAAAGCTAAGTTCAAATTTTGTTCTGTGACCACAAGTGTACACTTTGAGACCGTGCATTCAAAAGTGTGGGTAATTAATTCTGCTATTAAGTAGTCTAATAATTATAAATAAAAAAATTAAATGAACAGGAATCAATTTGACATTTCTTTAATAATTTAATTTAACATGTGTTTACTACCATTCTTTGTATATTTGTACAATCTTGCGAATTGAGGTATTTAGAGTCACAAAACCTGATCGACTATTTTATAACTGTTTAAAGCAAGCATTTGACAATGTTTCTAGATAGCTAGATTAAATAACACTTACTTATCGGATGCCTCTTCAGAGATATTTAGATAGACGTTATCAGAATCGCTACAAATATTTATAAGTTTACTCTACATAATTAGCTAATAAAGAAAGTTAAAGTTCTAACGTAACAGTACTTACATTTAATGTAACATGCAATAATGATTAAACGATTAATAAGCAGTAAACCAATGCAAATCAATTTACATAGTGATGATATGTCAGAACTAATTCGACCGCACATAATGATTCGACCGCGGATCAGTAAGTGCGGGGTTCAAATCCTGGCTACACAGTCATGAGTGAGATAACTGACGTTAACATTAACCTTTTTTTACAACTGATTACTTATGAATAGATTGATTGATAAACTGTTTGATTATTTGCATAATGCATATGCAACATGCACAATACTGTTATTTTGCTGTCTCTCAAAGATACAAGTCAATTTGAGGCATTCAGAAATGTAAAGAAATGTTTATTTTTTCTACATACAAATGACTTGAAGCAGTGTTTTTAAATCAAAATTTCGGATTATGAAAGTTCCCTGTTAACGGGCCTTTATTTCCATTTCACACATACCTTTACTTGTTTCGTATGTCTTTTAAATTCGTTTCTACAATTCTGTTCTATTTGCTGTGATGATTACCTAAATAAATAAACAAATAGAAACTTCTTGTAATCTTTCGCTGCCTTTATTTGCTATTGTCGTCATCTATAGGTAGAGGAATATCCATTGATAATACTCTCCATATAAACGAACAACCATACGTCTATCTATATGGATCATTTTGCAGCTCGCCGGGTCTCTTTATGGCCAGCACTCAATGTCTCCAGTTGTTAGTGTTGTCTATATTTGTCCAGTGAGCAGCGGTTTAAGTAGGAATTGAGAGCTAGGGGAACGGTCAGAATTTGTCGGCCCCCCTGTAATATATTTACAGGTCTCCTAGTATGTGGCCTTAGCAGTAAAAGCTAAAAGAGCCAATGTTAACGTCAATTTCCTTACTCGAAAGCGATGTCAGTGACGGGAGAGCCCAGGATTTTAACCCCGCACATATTTTTCCGCGGTCGAGTATCTAACCGACTTCGCCACTGGCTCCAGCCAGTGGAACGCACCTCAGAAAAAAGAGCTAGGGGAACGTAGTTTTTTTCGCTCCCTCATAATTTAATCACTGCTAGTGAGTAAAACGGCAGGTGTTGAATCTTTGGTAGAGGGCGCGGTGGTCTCCAAACTCACAAAGCTCTATTCTCCTCCAGCTTCTTAGTTTTAATCTCAATTTACAATTAATCGAAAAGTTAACAATAATTTATGGCAAATATATCAGCAGGTTTTCAGTTACCCTGTTGAAATTAAATCTACAGTTTCTTTACGGATCTTCGCCGGTTAAGTTTTGAAAACAAGAACATTAACAACATTTGAATTGACAACGTCGAACACTATAGGATCAGAGTCATGAAGTTTATAGAAACAAGATCATTTATTTGTAACTGAATTAAAATATACACAATGCGCATACAACAAGACAGAATTCAAATAAAACGGCCGTCAGAAAGAGCACAATTGAGCTCTATCTAGCTGACTACCGAAAACAAAGTAACATAGCAACATAGCAACTTAAGATCGTAGAAGAATTGGAGATAATGAACATAAATAATGAATATAGCATTGAACTGCAAAGTGCAAAACATTACGGACTAACTAAGGCAGAAATTAAAGATTAGTAGAGCTAAAAGTGCATTGAAATTTAAAGTTTAGCCCTGATATGTTTAAACAAAGGTCCTCTGTAGTTTTCCAGGCATCAATAATCTGTAGTTTCCAGGCACCAATGCTCTGTAAAATTCTAGGCAGCAACCCTCTGTAGTCTTTCAGGCAGCAACCTCTGTAGTTTTCCAGGCAGCAACTCTCTGTAGTTTTTCAGGCAGCAACCCTCAATAGTTTTTCAGGCAGCAACCCTCGTTAACTGTGTGATAACATAATATATCGATAATAGGATATCGATGACTGGACTCGAGGATGTCATCAAGTCAGTCCGTCGATGAACTGTTTCCGGTTTATTTGTACTCAACTAGTCGATCCGGATTGAGATCTTGTTACATATTCTTCGTGAAATCTAGCATCATATCATTCAAGCATTATATCGTTTCAGCATCATATCATTTCAGCATCATATCGTTCAAGCATCATATCATTTCAGCATCATATCACTTCAGCATCATATCACTTCAGCATCATATCATTCCAACATCATGACATTCAAGCATCATATGATTCAAGCATCATATGATTCAAAAAAGAAGAAATTGTCTACTAATCCAAACTGAATGTCCAAGACAACGAGGAGCACTTTCTTAGAAA